>AYEL01056614.1:0-10544 GCA_000484575.1 Olivierus martensii | reverse complement strand
GATATAATGAAAAACGTTATTTTCAGTTTTTTTTTTTTTTTTTTGGAATATGCTGCAAAGAAATTGATACAGTAATGCAAATAATAGTTATTAAGTAGAACTAGTAATTTTATTTACAAAAATTTGTTAGGGATTTACATTAAAAAATTTTTATCAGGAATTTTTAGAGTTTAACGAATTAATATTAAAGTTTTATTGATCATCTACTGTATATTAAAAATATTTACACTTTTTAATAAAAAGAAAAAAAAATTATTATAATCATTTATTTATTTATATGTTTAAGTAAATAGTAGCGTGTTTAAGATAAAATTTTCGGGAATAAAATATTTCTTTACAAATTCAAATTCTATCAATCAACATTTTTTCAATTCTTCTTCTGCGTTGATAAATAAAAGCAATGGAGTCTAAACAATTTTCATTATGAATTTTTGAACGACAAGGATTTCGTGAAATTTTATTCAAATTTTGTTTAGAATCCATTGCTTTTTTATTTATCAATTAAAATAAAAATAAGTATAGAAAACATAAAGAAATGGAACTATTTCAAATTCTAATTTATGTTAAATTTTCGAGAAAAGAATTTCCATTATAAAAAAAATTTGAAAAGGAACCAATATCATGGGTACTATGACCAATTTATTACTTGTTTAACATTCACCAAGTAATAAAATTAGGACTTATTTGGCTGGCATTATTTAAACATAAATATGCATAACTTTATACAATAAACTACACTATGCAAACACTATTTTAGAATTATCAGTTTAATTTTAAATGCCATCCAAGTCCTAATTCTACCACTTGTTGAATTTTAAATAAGTAATAAACTGTTCTTGGCATGATTTCAGTGCCTTTACAATTTTTTTCATACTTTTTTTATTTTGCATGCGATATTATATGAGAAATATTTCTTTACTTAAGGATACTTTTATTTTTTATAAATAGGATATAAATAAAAATAAATGTGATAAAAAATTCAGAAACATAAATAGGTCCTATCTTTCTAATATAATACAAAATAATGTATTTAATATTTTTAATGATGTAATAAGTTAATACAATCGAGCCAAACAAAATAGCAAGTTGCATGAAAAATTTCAACTCAACCGGTTCCAAAGAAAACTTATCCGTTATATTTGTAGAAATTATCCGAATTCGTGTTATTTCGGCTAATTTGAAGCCAAAATAACATGAATTCGGATTAAATTAAAATTTTGAAAGTTAGTTTTGAGCCTTTGAAATCGTTTAATAAAAATAATAAATCCTAAAAATTTGATATTAGTATCTTTACTAGATTTTGAATATTGAAATTTAATATAATTATTTGTAAATACAGTATAATAGATTTATTAATAATAGCAGCGATCAAATTCCTAAGCAGCATGCGTCATCGCATAGATTCTTGTGAACATTTTGATTTTGGATTAACAAAACTGAATACTTCTCTTGATGAATTTGAGATTCTAATGTGTAGATTTATAGAAATTAATAAGAAATTTTTTATTAAAACTCATAGAAAATTAAATTGAATACTATACTCGAATGAAATAAGTTTTTATTGAAAAGAGTCAAGCATCTAATTTCCGAATATACCCTTTATTTTCGAATAATTAAAGATAAGGAATTAAAATATATTGCAATTAAAATCATTAAATTATATGAAACAATATTAATTAATCCAAAAATTATAGTGACACTCAGACAGGCAACATATTGATTCATAAGCCTCATTTCTCTAAGAAAAGTAGGCTAAAAATTAGAAATTATTGAAAATGAATAGCAGATAAAATTAGCTATAATAATTATTCTTCTAATTATTCTCATTTGCATGAATTCTTATGATGATAAATTTGTGTTCTATAAAATTTAATGAATTTGATGGTATTGATCCTATATAATTTTTACAATTAAAACAGTAAGTTCTTCCTTGCACTATATATCAAAACTTTTCACCCCCTTTATGCTGTATAGTTTTAAAATATTTACTGGCTAATTTAGCTCATATATGAAATCAATAATAGTTAACTGATGGAAGAATCTGCATTTCCTTAATTCAAAATCATGCATTAAAGATTATTTTTATATATTCAAAATCAATCTTATTTCAAAATCATGCATTAAAGATTATTTTTATATATTCAGATTTTTTTTATTAAATAGATCTCTAGAAATTAAAAGTGTGATGATGTGACTGTATTAGTAAAAATGTTTATAAAATATTTATTGCAAATTTAAGAAAGTTTTCTAGTTAAACGATATTGTTATTATGCTATTGTTGTTATAAAAATAATAAAAAAATTTAAAAGTTGAAAAATCTATGGATTACTCATATTGTTAACTTAATTGTGTAATAATCAATTTTTGAATAATAAAATCATATCATAAAATGTTATGATTTTATAATTGATAAAAATCATGATTTTTCATAAAGATTAAATTACAGAAAATAATTATATTGAAAAATATCGAAATTATTAATTAATATAATAATAATTCATAATCAAACTTACCGTTTGAGTATTTCTTCTTGGTAATACGAATCTCAGTCTGCCATTTGGAGGTCTCCTAGTAAATACTGTATTATCTTCGTCTAATGGTTGGGTAGTCGAAGGTCTTAATCTTCTGATGGAAGAATAAGAAGATCTGGTATAAAAACTATCAAGTGATTGAGTAGGATATGTAGATCTTTGTCTTGTAGTTTCTGGTAATTTAAATGAGGATTGAATTACAGCATTTGATGATATAGCCTCTTCTTTCCTCCTAGTATTGGCTTGACGGTGCTGAGGTTTAGATGTGGTTCGAGTATATCTTGTAGTCAACGAGCTAGTCGATTCTTGTTTTCGAATAACGGGAGTAGGAGTAGGTTTGCTCCTTGTTGAAGTTCGAATAACAGGAGTAGATTTGGTACTGATGCTTGCCGCGCTGGTACCCAAGATTCTTGATGTACTTTGGAGTATTTGGGCATATTTACCATCAATATAAGTACCAATGACTTTAGTTTCGAATACAGTCGTTGCTCCATTTTCAACATGTGTCCCTCCTAATACAGTTACTAGTCCTGTAGGATACTGGGGCAGAGCTGGTGTAGGTCTATGTGTACTTTTTATGGATTCACTACTATGAAATCTGCTATGTGCCAAATTTGTCTCGGTTCTGACTGGAATTACGTTATCGGCCGAATGTAAAACAGCATTCAAATGTCCAAACGATTCTTGTACACCATTGTCAAGCTCTCCATTTTTAGACAAAGCAACTGAATCCGGATTTTTTGTGTATGCAAGATCCTGAATCTCAGAACCTTCACCAGAATCCTTAATAGTGTTCGCAGAAACTGAAGGCCTTGAAGTAAAAGAAGGCTTTTCAGTAGTTGGTGGGGCTGCTTCTGAAGCTGGAGTAAATACAATAACTGTTCCATCAACAGTAGTTCGAAAATTAAGAAATCCTCTTACTGTCACTGTTGGAAGAGCAGTTTGAGAATCAACATTTTCTGGAGCTTTTAGTGCTGCAGCTTGAGGAGCATTTGGAACATAAACTGGAGCCACATTTTCAGCAGACAAAGCTAAAAAAAGTAAAAAAATATTAATTTTTTTAATCATTTATATTTTCAGTTATATTTTTAATTTATAAATAAATTCAAAATATGCTTTAAAAGATTTGCATTTTAAACTTATAAAGATATTAAAATTTCAGAATAAATAAATTTAAATAATTATTTTCGATAAGCATAAATATCTATGGAACTTTGTTTAATTTTTTTTAATTTATTTTATGTCTAAATTGAATTTAAAATATTATTTAAATTAAACTATGCAGGATTTTTCGTGACAAAAGTTATGATCTAGTTAACGTCCGCAGTATAATTTCTGCTACGTTAACTAGATCAATTTATTGTTGCAGTTAACTTTAAAAATAATTAATTTAATTTACTCAAATATTAGAAATAATTCTTTACTAGAATTTGAGAAAATCTTTGTAGTCTTTTGAGTTTTAAGAAATTAATTGTAGGCCAAAATAAATTTTAATTCTTATTGGATTTCATATTTAAATACTATAGCCTATGCCTATAAGAATCATAAGTTGTTAATCATATAAAATTTCATGCATTTCTATACGAATAGATTTACGTGTGTGGATTTTATGTATTTTAAAAAATTACAGATTTAAAGCTTTACAAGAATCTTAATTTTAAAAATGTTTTGTTTATTTCGCAGAAAGGGTTGTATTTGGACTTATAATTCTTCGTCTAATGTTAGCCTTTCCTTAATCTGTTCTCAGTGAAAGAAGAGAATGCTAAAATTATGATAATAATTATTATTATAAGAATGACCTTCTTATTTCCAAGAATAGTTATTCATATTTGAAAACCAGGAAGTTATCTTTGATTCAGAATCTTATAAACTTAACACATCTTATCTAACTTTATATAATAGAAAATTTCAAAATATTTCATAAAGCTAAAAACGTCTAATACGGATTTATTATGTGTTCTTATCAATTAAATTAAATGTCATATTTATAATTTAAACAAGATTATGTTTTCAAGCAAAATTTTACTAGGATAAATTACTGTAATAATTTTAAAAGATGTTAAGAGTTTACTTTGATAAATATATGTAAGAAACTAGGAACCAGATCCGCCGGATAGACTACACTAAAAGAGAAATGTAGGTTGATGTGCCAGAGGAAACCGAACAGGAAGGAACTTTTATTTACGAGCTCTTCGGCATCATTTACTTGACTGCCTTATTTTTCCAGGGCATTGTTATAAGATTCATATAGAGCAAAATAAGCGAGCCTTTGGCAATTTTTGGTGTGAGGTTATGCATATTTATTTCATTTTATTGTATTTTTGTTCCTTTGAAAAATAATTAAATAAATTCGCAATATTAATATAATGACTTTATTTCACCTATAATTAATTTATATTTAACTCAGTTTACAAATATATACTGTATAAATTATACGTATATATTATTATTAGTTTTGTATTGTTTCATATTAAAAAAAATTTATGGATTAATGTTGAAAAAAGATATTTAAAAGTTATGACTTAAATTAATGCAAAATTATAATTTTTATATTCTCCTGTATCCTACTGTATATAAATTTTGAATAAATTTTTATTTATAAATAGATATAAATTAAATAATTCCGAATTTCTAAGAATTAAATAACATAAATAGGCCTATTATTAAATTACATATACTTACTACATAATAATGTATCTTTATATTCGCAATTTAAATATATATATATACAATTACAGATCACTATTTTTAAATAATTAAATTTAGCAATTAAATATTTCTCTTCTCTTAAAATAATTGAAATTTGCATTTCTATTTCCTCAAGATGTTCAGTACTGCTTTCATAATTGCCGAGTCTGGGAGAAAGTATTCTTTTACCCCTATATATTATTTTATTGTTTTATTGTTAAGTTCAAAAATTATCATAAATTCAAATAATCACTAATAAATAAAAAGATTATACAGTATATACTTGGTTTACATAAATAATTGTTCATTTTTGCATAATTTTTCATGGAAAGCTATATAAATATTTGGTTATTGATAACACCTGCCCCTGTGGCAAAAATTAAGAGTCGCCGCCCGCAAACAACTTTTATGATATATTTAGTCTATAATAATTATAATAACAAAAGGAAAAGGGATCTTTGTTTAAAAATAAAAATCAAAGAGATAAGTGAAAAATAGAAACCGGTGGAAAAAATCAATCATAAAAATTGTAAACAGGTTTGTATTAAGGGATTTAGTTCCATAAATCCGGTTAATCTGCATGAATCTTAAATATATAAGGAAATATATTATTGCGCAATAAAGGAATGAATTATATGATTTCTCATAAAAACAATTGTCAGTTCTCTTCATGAAGTAAATAACAATAATAATATTTCTTGGTGATAAGACGGAAGACGGAAGAATAAAATTGCTTAAATAGTTAATACTATCTTAATAGAATCTAAAGTTCATTTCAATTATTTTAATTTTTCTTCGAAATTTCTGTTTGATCCATACAACTCGTATAGCCAGTTAGCGCTTGACAAACTCGCTTCTCACTCGAACAATCCAGTTATTTTGTAAAACTGATTTAAAAATTTTTATAGAAAATAATTATTAAAAACCATTCGAAATCGTACGAATGATTTTGTTTTTTTATGAAGAAATAATTATATTTTTGACTTTTTTCTTCATATATTTCATGTCAAATTTATTGATATCAAGAGAACATATAAATTTCACAAATATTAAAACATAAATTTAGTATTAGCTTAGTATCCTGAGGCTTAAACTAAACCAATTTAATTTAAGTTTGGATAATTTTTTAATGGTTTAAACTGAATGAAATCAAGCTATTGCTTAGCTTAATTTAGTTGCTCAGTATAATAAGCTAATTCTTGTAGAACCAGAAGAAAAGCAGATTTATTTATATTATTTAATTACTCAAATATTTTAATATTAAGTTTGGATAATTTTTTAATGGTTTAAACTGAATGAAATCAAGCTATTGCTTAGCTTAAATTAGTTGCTCAGTATAATAAACTAATTCTTGTAGAACCAGAAGAAAAGGAGATTTATTTATATTATTTAATTACTCAAATATTTTAATATTCTTTTCATAAAGCAATATCAAAGTTATGACATAGTTTTATTTCTTTTTATTGCTTTTTGAACGAAAATAAGATTATTGTATAGTCTATATCAGGGCTGTCCAACCCGCGGCCTACCGCTGTACTGAATGCGGCCCAACATAAAATCGTAAACTTCTTTAAAATATTGAGATTTTTATGTACTTAATGAAGTTTTTATTATTTAAGTACCTATCTATATTGTCTATTTCTATTTCCTAAAATATTTCTTATTTCAATGATTAAAATTTCTTGACCCGTTCAATGATTTTTAAAAAATTTCTGATCGAAAAGAAGTCATAGATTATTATACTACGACATTTTTGCATATTTGTCATGGTGGATATCATATATTGTACATTATTTATTAACTTTTTTGCTTAACAATTATCTTTTTTAGTTTTACTCCTCTTTCCAATCATTGAGATTACTAAGGGGCGGTAACAGTACCAACCATGGGCTGTAACTACACCAATGGAGGGAGACCGAATGATGAAGGACAGGAATCGCCGGGCCGGTCTCTGAACCCCTAACAATTATCTTTTTTAGTTTTACTCCTCTTTCCAATCATTGAGATTACTAAGGGGCGGGAACAGTACCAACCATGGGCTGTAACTACACTAATGGAGGGAGACCGAATGATGAAGGACAGGAATCGCCGAGCCGGTCCCGGAACCCTGATAATCTTTTCAGGAGATGCCAGACATGGGTCCTCCTGCATGGCACGCCACCACGTTACCACGTGGCCATCCGACCGCCTAATAACTATCGTAAGAATTAGTATATTTTATGTGCGGCCGGAGACAATGTTTTTTTCTTCAAATGTGGCCCAAGGAAGCCAAAAGGTTGAACATCCCTGGTCTATATCGATGAAATTCAAATATAGATTCTCCAAAACCAGAATTTTACTTTCTGAAACTTTTTCTTCGCTAAATCTTATGCAATCTGAAGAGATACCCATGAAACTAAAGGAACATTAAAACATGAAACCGAAATTAAAAAATTTGACTACAGATATCTACATGAAACTAAAGGAACATTAAAACATGAAACCGAAATTAAAAAATTTGACTACAGATAGATAGTCTGTAGTCTCATAAATTTGACTAGATATTTCATTTGATAATTTTGTTTTCTCTTTATTTTTATTATATAAGTATAATAAAATTTTAAATAAATTCATTTTTTGAGGCTCTAATTACTGTAACTTAATCTAGCTTCGAGTCCTTCGTACTTCATAAGAAATATAAGAAAACAAAAATTTGAGATTGCCAAAATGATAAGGCAATCTTAAATAAAAATATATTTATTTTTATTTTTACTTCATATTTTTTAAATGAAATTGTGCAAACTATATGATAAATAAAATTGATAGTGCTAATACGAAATCTTCCTGAATTCTGCAGTAGAGCATAATTAAAATATGTCGAAAGAGCAAACAAACTGATTTATGGAAAAAAATTACTTACAAAATTCTATTATACTATAATAGAAAAAAAATTGAATTGAATTAATATGTGAAACATTGAAATACTTTAAGACCAAATATTTCTTTTGAATTAATAAAACATTAAATATTGCATATTTATAACCAAGTTACCTTATAATCAAATTTTTTTAAGATAGCTTAAAGTGTTTATTATTCACAGATTACAGATATTATTTCTAATATTCAATTTTAACAAATTTTAATTTAGAAACTTTTGAAATTTTATTATTAAAAATGATTAATAGACGAATACATTTGTATATATATAGTAGTGCTTAAATTCGCTAAGACAACATTCTGTACTAATAAATAATGCACCGATAGTGTGATTGAACTGTAGAACAGCAGGATAAAACTGACTAATCATAAACTAGTTTTCGAACTTTTCATGTTTCTAATCTTATATTGATACTAAAAGTTGTATTGTGATATATTTAAATATATATATTGAATATATTACTAACATGTTTAAAACTTTAACAAATTTAAATTTAAATGTATTCTTTTTACCTTTGATTAAGATTAAGGCAACGAAATAGGCTATATACCACCTAGAATAATTAATGGAAATTTTGTTCCTCTTATTTAGTTTATGGTGAAATTAACAATTTAGAATTTTTATTTAAATAAGAAATTAATTAGAATTTAAAATATATACAGATTATAAATTAACTATCAATAATAATTTTTTTTAAATTTCGCATTTCGTTTTAGAAATATAAATTTTAACTTATACAGAAACTGTATTTAAAATTTTTATTATCAAAACAAAAATACAAAAATTCTGAATTAAAAAAGAATTCAAGTGAAATTTAACAGAAAAATAGTTCGTCTCAATTTGCATTTATTTTTCTGTTTTTATTAAAATAGCTTCGCTAAATTACTCTGCCTCGTAGCCTTGTAAGCGAACGTCCTTGTACTCAGTACCGATCTGGAGGTAAAGGGGAGAAACTAAAGACTTTCTTCGAGTACTAGATGAATCTATTTTTCCGGAAATGCCACACCTGTAATAACAATGCCTTACCTACTGCGCTGACATGGTTCAACCTGACCACGACTTGTACAAGTATTTTTTCTTTAGTAATAGGAATGGTCATGGCACTTGGCACATTTTCTATCAAGTAGTTAAATTATCAAAAGGTAATCTTCGTGATTTCACGAAACGCTAACCTCGCATAACTTTTTTATACTGCATGTAATTTTATCCAAAAATCATATATATATATATGATTTTTATAATTACGAATATCAATTATATTTTAATTAAATTAATATTTATTAGAAAATCATCAATATATTGGGCATCAAAATTATTATTCAATCACATTTACGTTGAAAACAATAAGTTTTTATAAAATAATTCTAAAGGAATTTTAATATATTTGGATACTATTGCAAACATTTTCCAGGAAATCTTAAAACTATATAAATTTCTAAAATCTAATTATGAAAAATAGAGAATGTAGTTTAAGTATCACTTATCGCGATTCTGAAAACTTTTTAATAAATTAATATAATTATCATTTAGAATTGCAAAACAAAATGTTGATTTTCTCAAATATTGCAATCCCTTTTGTCATAATCATCATCAGCATTTCTTATTTCATCCACTACTGGATATATATACCTCTTTCTTTTGTTCCCAGATATACCTATCTTGTGCAATCTGCCATCCACTGGGAATCAATTACTTTTCTAATATCATCTCTCCATCGTTTGTATTGCTGCCAGAATATCTTTTCCCTTGCCTTGGTTACCACTCTGTAATTCACTTTGTCCACAAGTTAATCCTTTTTGTATATACAGTAATACACCGATTTACATAAATTCGGAGATTCATAACTTCTCATCCTGCCTCCTGGCCCACTTGTTTGTTTAACAAGAGAGGCAATATTCCTCGAACTTATATGTAAGTTTGAGAAATACGCAATCAAATTTCTTCTATGCAATTAATTTTCTCTTTACTTACTAAGGAAAATACTGTACTATACTGTACAGTATATAAACTGATAGATTCCACAATAATAATTACCGAAAAAATAACGAAAATTACATCTAATATTTTTATAAGTAAATCATCGAATAATTTTTTTAATTATTCCGGATTGTAAAAAACAACATAAAAACTTTTATTAAGACAAAAGCATTTGAAATTTATATATCGTAAACCATAAAAGTATGATTTAGTTCAACTATTGTTTAAAGTTTTTGTAGTAAATTATGTCAAGTTAAAGTATAGTAAACTATTTCACGACTCTGATAACGATCAATAAATTTTCAGCAAAAGAAGTGGTAAAAATTATAACTACAAATAATAATTATTATTAAAATCGTAAATATCTTATTTATATATTATTATATAGTATTGTAATTATAATTATTACAGTATTGTAATAATTATAATTA
>AYEL01056602.1:0-21064 GCA_000484575.1 Olivierus martensii | reverse complement strand
TCAAAATTACATTAAAATATTTTTAGGATCTATTATTTGTATTTTTTAATTTAATTTTTATTCATTTATAATGTTTTATTTTAAATTATAATTTGATATATTTTAATAGAAATTTTAAACAATTGCATGGGAATATATTAATAAAAAAGAAATAAAATAAACTATAATAAAAATAATTATTTTAATTATAGTTATAAAACAAGTATGATTCAATCTATATTCATGTAAAAATATGTTTCTCTTTTCCCATCTTGTATATATATTCAACTCTTTTTAAAAAATATTTACCTATGGAAGAGCCATTTCAATATTTTCAGAGTTGAGTATATATGCAAGATGAACAATTATGCCCTAAAAGATTTTTTTTAAGTTTATGAAAAATTCAAAATGTCTAATATAATTTACATTGGACCAGAGAGATTAGAACCTAATTTCAATTAGAATATTTTATTCACAAGATCTACCTTGACCATATATTTGCAGAAATAATATATTATGAAAATACAGATCAGAACAAATTTAGATGCAACAGCATTGCTCAAAAGTTCTTACTATTACAATACTTTTTGATGATTCTTATAGAAATTTATATACAGATTCCAGAATGACCAAATAATGTCTCTAACAAAGAGATTTTAAAAGATTTCATTTTTCAATTACTGCATATGAAGATGTATAAAAATTTGAATATTCTATTGAAAAAAAACAACACATGCAAAATATATCTGGAATAAATATATTTGATTTAAAAGTCATTGCCTCTTGCTAAATATTCAATCAAAATACATATAACAAATACTTTCTATGTGAGTAGGAAAGTCAGACCACAAATTTCACAGCATTGTAAAGGATTGATCTCCAAAACATATTTTAATATTAGATATAACAAATGTCCATCACTAACTTTATTTGGAAAGGAATCTTGGCCACTACTGTACATCAATTTAGATTTTGGGAAGAATTTTTTTTAAATCTGGAGAAAAATTATGAAAGAATGCAATGTTATATCCTAAAAAAAAATTTTCAAATCAGCAAAGCAAAAACTAAGAAAGAATTTTTATTGGTAGACAGAATATGGAAGTAAACAATGATGAAACATATAAAAAGATCATGAATTCTATCAAACTCAATACATAGATTTCAATTAAATTTATAACAAAAATTTTCTTGAGAAACAACAAGATCTAATTTATATGCAACTAGTGGACTGTCTGCTGGGATCATATAGTATCATAGAATATTTCTTTTACTAAGTAAAATGGCAAAATGAATGATAAATATAGAAAATGACTAGCAAGATATCAGCAACATGTAAAAATGGAGGAAATAATATAAGCAAGAAATTATACAAAACTGTTTCAAAATAAATTATGTAATAAATATTTATAAATATTATCATTATTATGAAATTATAATGAACACTTTTATAGTTTAAATTTAATAGCAAAAATGAATATTAATTATTGTCCAATCAAAAACAAATCCTTGCCTTATTTTATACATTATCCTGTGGAATACATTGTTACATTTCCTGTGGAATTTTATTAGCATTTTCTGTATCTTTTTTCTTTTAATAATTATTATTGAATAGAAATGAAAATTTTTATTAAATGAACTAACAGTATTTAATTTGAGTACGTGAATTCTTTAATTCAAACATAAGCACACATGCACACAAACAAACAAAAATGTGTTTATATTGCTCAGCATCAATATAAGTATATCCTTACATAGCTTTGAGTAACTTAAAAAAGTAAATTAAAGAGTCTATTATTATTAGGTTTAGATTTGATTGTATTGATAAACAAACAAACTAAAACAAATCTAAATGATTCAATAATCAATCAATAAACGTTTATACTTTTCATTTAGTTCTTCTACAGAGCTTTACAAAGAACTTTTCTTTCTATAACTTTTAAGTGTTATTAAATAGTATTAAACATTAACCCTTGTTTTACCAATGAATCATTTCTAACATCAAAATAAATTACAGTATTGCATCAATTATTCATTGAAATTTTCTTCTCAGAAATTTAAAAAAAAATTGACTTTGTTGATGATTTATATACTTGTAAATATTTTTTATATAAATCTTTTATTTTTATTTTATATTTAAAATAATTGTAATAACTTCTAATAGGGCCAAATATGACCCAGTCTCAAGATTATTTTTGATTGTTTCATTTTAAAAGAACAAAAAAGATATAAAAATCAGTATTGTTCAGTTGTCTGTCTGTAACCCCAGTATCATGATAATTCATGTATATATTTGATAAGATTTTCATAAAACTCACATTTGAAATCAAATAATAATAGTCAGATATATTATCAGATCATTATTACATTATTTTTACATTATTTAGAGAGTTAAGTTCACTGAAGCAATTAACATTCAGACAATTTTACTAATGTTAATGCCTCAAAATATGTACATAATTAATTTTCATAAGAGGATCAATATTTGCATATTTTGAGACAATATCTTACAAAAAATATTATCTAACCTATTATATAAGATATATACCAGGGGTGTTCAACCCATTGATTGTGGAGCAATTTTTGATTGATCTCTTGTTTATTCCTCCCAAGTTGATTCCTCCTTACAAATTTAATTAAAACTGAAAACATATAATTTATTTATCGTTATTTTGTATTATTTTTTAATTTTCTTTAAATGTATTGCTATTAAGTTTTTAATAGCTTTAAAGCATATATTGTTTATTTTAAAAATTCACTTTTAATTATTAAAGGAAATTTAATTACTAGTTCCATATTTCTATAATTAATTTAAAAGTGTATTTTATATTTTTTGGTACAGTACAAATTTATTGACTACAAGATTGGCATTTATTTATTAAAACCTTTTTTTTTTTTTTAATTTTTTGTTATCTACTGTAAAATAACTAAATAAATATATTTTTAAGAAAGTATATAAATAATGAATGTTATTATTCTTTACATAATCAAGAAATGTTAATTATTGTTTCCAGGTATTTCTTGCTTATTGTAAAATCTTGGAATTTAGTGATCATACATTTTCTGAAGAAATTCTGCATTTAAAAACCTCATTGTTTAGAATTTTATAGAAATTTCGATTAAAACTGAAACTTTGACAAAAACAAGATTTACTGAAAAAATTGCCAAAAAAAATTTTTAAATTATGACTAATTAACGACAAATTATTTTCTTATCAATCTATCATATCAAATTAGGAAACATTTTATATGCAGTTATAGAGGTAAGAAGAGAGAGATTTTTCTCAATAAAAAATTAAAGATATTATAAAAAATATAAATATTAATAAAATATAAATATCATTTGATTATAAAGTAGAAACATATTATTTAATACTCAACTAACCAGAACACTTAAGAAATTAGAAAAGTCCAAACTTATGTGATTTCATAATGTGCATCACAGCTTTTTGAGCAAGATGACATTAAAAAATTTTAATTGCATCTATTTTAGCCTTCTCTCAATTTACAAATAATTTTAATTTTTTAATTTACAAACTACCAATAATGATTATAAAAATTTATCCCTAATTAGTAATGTATAAATAAACTTCCACTTGTATTAATGGTATAACAATAAATAAATAAGCCTTTTTTTGAATCCACTTGTATTAATGATGTATAACAATAAATAAATAAGCCTTTTTTTCGAAGTGGAAAAAAGAGAAATATAATTTATTACTGAAGTCGAAAGTACTTCCGTAATAAATTATATTTCTCTTTTTTCCACTTCGAAAAAAAGGCTTATTTATTTATTGTTATCCCTAGTTATTGATATATGAAAACAATTTTTGCAATAGCAAAGAAAATTTGTATAAAACAATCAAATGATTAGATGTAGACAGCAATGTGATATATCAAAATTTTACTGAAATATATTGATATATATTACCAGATATAATATATTGTATTAGGTTAAATATAAAGCAAATTTTTTTCTAAAAAATCAACAATAAAAATTAGGGATCACTTTATTTTTGAACCTCTGAAATTAATATCCAATAATTAATCCAATAATAATATCCAATAAATCTACTGTTTTGTAAACATTTTAGTTTATATTTTGTTATCATATCATCCTGAACTAAATAAGCTAATATGAAATATAGAAAGAAAAACAGGATATAAATTAGCTTTTAAAAAGAGACCAACTATCTTCAATGTACAGGTAGGCCTCGATTAGTGCGAATAATTGGTTCCATGAATTTCTTGCACTATTCGAATTCACACTATTTGAAGTATTAATTATATGTAAAATATGGTAATTGGTTTTTGCTTTGTGAGATTCCGGCCATTAGCTAACCTCACGATGAATAACCGCAATAATAACTTAACACTAACTGTTTAAGAAATATTTATTTTCATATTTTACATTGTTGTTCATCATCTAAATTAATAACTTATCAGGAATTGCGTCTCATGCCGTCATCAAACCAATGCCAAATCGAAACCAAAAGAGCAAATCGAAAACGGAAGTGGAGCACTGCTTTTATGTCACTTAATCACATCCATTTTTTTCTCTAGCGTAATCACTAACCTCTTTATGTCGATCAATCACATCCATTTTTTGCTGTAGTGTAATCACTAACCTCTTATAGCGGAAGTTGAGTGCCGCTTTTATGTCGCTCAATCACATCCGTTTTTTGTTCTAGCGTAATCACTAACCTCTTCTTCGTTTCCTGTTTTATCATCAAAAGTGTTCTTTCTTTCATCCATTTCGTCACATCCATTTTTTGCTGTAACGTAATCACTGACCTCTTTTTTTTCTTTGTTTCCTGTTTTATTGTCAAAAGTGTTCTTCCTTTTATCCATTTCAAAGATTTAAAAGAGAAAATTCTGTACTATACTGTATGTATATGATAAAAGCTAAATAATAGTACAGTAATGTTAAACAGTTAACAGCAAAAAGCCATCCTAAATATAGTACAGTAATGTTAAACAATTAACGGCAAAAAGCCCATCTTTCTGACGTTTCATCCCTTCAAAGCCAAGTGACTGTTCTTGGACTGCTCCTCCTCCGGTTTTGCTAACCGAAAATTAACAGTAATTTGTTAATTGACATCATAAAAGGAGGCGGAGCTTTGTTAGTAAGACTGGTCTATGCTTACAACTTGCATTAATTGAATATTTGCTTGCACTAACTGAAAAACGGTATCAAGTTTATAAGTCGCACTAATCGAAATCGCATTATTTGAATTTGCACTAATCGAGGCCTACCTGTATTGAGAAACATTAAGAACAGAAAGACTCAATGAAAAAGTTGGATGTATATAGGGTGTCTTTATTCAACAAAGAACTTGGCAGACCTTAAAAATATGTGATAGAATAATGAGGAACTTTAAAACAAAAATAAAAGAACAGCAACAAGATAATAAGTATGGGCATGACATCACTACCCTAGCTGCATAGACTAGTGTTTCCAAATTCCCGATATTTTGGAATCTTTGAGAATGGCGAATGGGAAATCCTATTTCCCAAGAATTCTTGGGAATGCCCGAAATTATCTTTTTTATTTAATTTTCATTGATCATCCATAATAATGGCTGTAATAGTAAATATTAACAAACAGAATGTGGGGCAACCGAGGTCCGTGGCTATGGTGCAGTCTTTTAGAGATTTCGAGATACTCTTATATGTAAAAGGTCAACAAGAAACATGATTAAAAAATTTTTTAAATAGTGGTCGACCATAATTCATTACTAGTGCATCTCATGCTCTGGTCGCTAACCAGGAGTCATTATGGTATCATTTTGGCTAGGTTTCTGTTATAATTCAGGTTTTCTCAAAATTTAAACAATGTAATTAATGCAAACTTTATTTAGCCAAACCTTATAGTATACAGTGAGTTTTTATATATATCACATAATGTATTAATATACATCACAATTGTCAGCTGAAAAACATACTGATTGATTGTGGTTGGTAGAATTGGCCGTCACTTTATGGAAATGTTTCATCATGGAGAACAGAAACAGTTTGTATTTACACAGAGAAATATTTATTTTCACAACTCAGGATTTGACTACAACGCCATATTAAGATAAGTTACCTTAGATTTCCTTAATTAGTTCACCTGAAGATGAGTTTGTAGTCAAATCCTAGTTGTGAAAATAAATATTTTTCTGTGTAAAAACAAATTGTTTTCTGTTCTCCATGATTAAATGTGCTTGATTTACAAGAGCTAAACTTAGGCTGGATTCACACTGACCTTATGACTGCATTCTCGACCACGACCGCAATTGTTGATATATAAACAATCCCATCAGGCCTTGCTTCATGACTATTTGCTGCGACCATGACAATATTCAATTTGAATATTGATTTCGTGGTCGCAGTGGCTACATCATTACGACAGCCAATAGAAAGGAGGCATTTGGCCATCTTTTATGAACTGTATGCTACATCAGCTCTTATTGGCTATTGTTTATGCAGTTACTATTGGTTGATTTGAAAAATCGTGATGTCAATCGTGATCAATGTGCATGTTCTATCGTGATCGTGGTTGCAGTTGCAAGGCCAGTGTGAATCCAGCCTTAGCTAATCATGTATTATCTAATTCTGGTGTCATGTTTACATTTATAGTGGTGTGTAATAATACATTCCACTAGAAATGTAACTTTAGATAGCAATAAATAGGAAAAATGTCTAAAAGATACATTGTGTGTATTACTGGGTTCTAGAAGCTGATTTTCCTAATTTCTGATAAATTTTTCTTGGGATTTGGGAATGAAAAAATAAAAAAAACATTAGCATAGTCATACTCATATGTTTATGCTAGTGTTTTTGGAACCCTAGCATCCTAAATTAATATAAAACAAATTCCAAACTAGCTTATCAGATCTTAAAAGAAAATTATAAGTGCAGGAGCACTTTTGGGCTGGACTACCCCTCTTCAGTTACAAAGAGAAAGTGAGCATTAACAGAAAAATGGAGTAAACATCTGTGAAAACAAGTATAAATTAATGCCAATCCTCAAGTGTTAGGGAAATACTAAGACCGGACAAATAGGTTGTACACATGAGATGATAAATATTATGTAAAAGAAATAGAAATAAAATGGTATTAATTACAAATGTTTATGTTTGTGGCATTTAAATACCATAGGTACATTGATTAATCAAGAACTCCCAAGCACTGGGTTATCCCTAAAATTAAATAGATTTTTCATCCTGGCTATGCAGATAAATATTCCAAACTTCACAAAAATTGAATCTCAACTTATTAGAATGAAGAAAGACAATAATTTTAGCATCATCTCATTTAACAGTCAAGTTTCTTGAGTAGGCCACTTGTGCGAGAGCGGTATTTTCTTTATCATTTTTTAAATTGTATTGGTGCTGCTGTCTAAACTCTTCTATTTATTCCTCTGTAATGGTTTACTGTGCTGGACGCTGAATTAACTAACAATATCATGTTATATGCCTCATATTATATCATGTTAATCTGTTAAATGTTATCATGTACAGTCGATTCCGCTTAATCGGGCCACTGGTTAATTGGGGCAGCTGGTTTTTTGGGCCAAATCTCAAAGAATGGAAACCAAACTAATAAACTAATACATAATTTAAATGTTTAATTGGGACAACTTTTTGATTAATTGGGACAGTAGCAGGAAAGGAATTTAGCAATTTTTGACATATTTTAGGGATTTTTTTGAAAGTATGTCAACACTACATACACTAATATTTGGCAACACTAGCATAATGCGAATCAGTTATCTATCATTGTGCATCTGGCAAGTATGCATCTGCTTAAGAGTCTACCGTTACTATACCTAGAGATATTCATTTACAATGCTTACTATTTTATTAAAACTACAAACTTAAAAACGTTTTCGGTAACTTTGATACCATCCTCATGGTATCAAAGTTACCGAATTCATTGGAGGATAGTAGCAAAGTTACCGAAAACGTTTTTAAGCTTATAATTTTAATAAAATAGTAAACGAAATATAACTGCAGAAGTGCTTGTGCTTAAGTTATTATCATATTAAGTAGCAATTTGAAGGATTGAATCAAAGTTAATTTTGTAAAAACAAATTTACAACTTAATGTGAATGATGAAATTTACTATATTTCATGGTTAATTATATCATCAAAATTTGGAGTACTCGGTAGTGTACATGTACACTAACCAGAGGATCCATTATTTTACACTACAGAGTATCCATTATTTTATTTTTTCTTTTTGAGTAGAATTTTACAAATATGGGCCTTCAGACTGTAATGTATTCTAGTTTATGCGGTGGACCGTATGAGATGCCTTTGCAGGCCGGATTCGGCCCACAGGCTGCCTTTTGCCCACCCCTGGTGTAGAATATGGTTTTCAGTAATCTTAACTAAAAAATTATTTTTTAGCTAAACATTTTAAAATTCTTTATGATCAAAATGATTTGCATAAACTTTAAATTTTTAAAAATCTCCAGAAAAAGATTTTAATATTAATATTCTCATTCTCCTGTTTTTCATCACTTCTTTTAATTCATATTTGCATTTTATGATCTAATAGAGCATTTTCTAGTTCTTTTGCTTTTTTAAAAAATTATATTTTGATAAGGATATTATATCACATTGTACAAATTTCTCAGTAAAAAATTTTAGCAATAAATTTAATTCCTTCTAACTGCTGAAAATTAAAAAATTTTAAATTTATTTAAATATCACCACATTGTTTAAGACACTATTATAAAATTTTCATTATCTGATATATCTGATAGAATGTTCACAAAGAGTATTCCAAAAAGTGCCTCCTGAATATTTTTGACCCAATAGTGGTTTAACAAGAGTTTAAACAAAACCATATACAAATAGCTTACAACTATATCTAAATTTCTATATGAAATAACATTACTAACAATATGGATAAAAAACAGATTTTAGAGTTTTTCAATGCACTTTCATTTAAAAGAAAGTATATCCAAATCTATCCATTAGATCTTTTCCTCATGCTGTTAAATGCTTTTTCATCTTTTTTTTATTGTAACTCTAAAACTATATATGCATATATTGTATATCTCCCATGAATCAGATTGAGACAAAATTTTAAATATAACTTTTCTACAGCACAATCTTTCATGTAAAATAAATCCCATCCAATTTGATCTAGCCAATTTAGAGACCTCAAAAAAATGAGAAGTATTTCTCAATCATATTATGTAGAGAGCTGTTACACACTCCATGATGGACCTATGTCTGACAAAACAATATATCATGTAAATATTATCAAATTCAAAAAATTTGCATATAATATGAATTTATTAGAGGATTGGATGACTACTAATTCAGTATTATACAAGTAAAAATGATCTAAAACTAACACTTGTGTGAAATAGTGCTAAAGCCGTAGACATTCTTCAACTAATAATAACAGAGAGAAACCTAAGCACTATGCAGAAATAGATCTTTATTTCAGAAAGAAATGCTTTCCACCTTTCTTGATGAAGACCTGTTGAGAAAGGTTGAAAGCGTTTTTTCTGAAATAAAGGTTTATTTCTGCATAGTGCTTAGTTTGTCTCTTTATTCTGAAATAAAGATCTATTTCTGCATAGTGCTTAGTTTGTCTCTTTGAAATAGTGCTCTAATATCTTTTCTCTTAGTATGTCTCTCTCTCTCTCTCTCTCTCTCTTTTTTTTTTTTGCATATTTCACTCCCCCTTTCCAATCAGGGATATTACTAAGGGGGCAGGGCCAGTTCTAACCACAGGCTGCACCCACACTTGTGGAGGGGAGCCGGATGGTGAAGGACAAGGATCACCGGGCTGGGCCCATACCCCAAAAATATCCAACCAGACCTGGGACGAAACCTGGGTGCTCCTGAGTGGCATGCCATGTGTTACCACTCAGCCATCTGGCCACCTTCTCTTAGTTTGTCAATAATATTCAATCAACATCAACCATTTTCAACAGCATTGGTTCTACCATGGGCCTCAGGAATAATATATGTGAATTTTAACCAAAGAGAATAATATTTGCATGCATTATTATACTGACATTTAGAAAACTTGACAGACAGAAAAATCTAACTCATATACACTAATTCCATTTAGGAATGGAAAGCATCAGAAAACTTAGATACAATGTATTAAAACAATATTTGAAATATGAAGATAAAATTTTAAATAATTTATTTAATATTCAATTATTTATTTGAAGTGTAAACAATTATTTTATTTTACATTTATATTTGTTTGTCAGATATTCATCATCATAATTTTACATTTGCTGTATATTATAAATATACATTATACTACATTTGATGATGGGATCAAAAATGATCTCATTAGTTGTTAGTGCTAATTTTTTTTCTTGATAGAATAAAGATCAAAATCATTTATAACATGTGATAATATCAATTATATATCCTTCACACAATTTTCAAAATTTGAATTTTTTGTGAAAATTAAATTTATATAAACTAACAGAATAAAAGTAAAATAATATACACAATATAGATTTTATATAATAAAATCTATACAAATTATATAACAACTATTATAATCTGATACCTATATATAATTTATATCATATCATAATAGTTATTACCATATACAATAATTTTACTACTGACAGCAACTATTAATTATCAATAACAGTTTTAAAAACTATTATAAGAGTATCATAAATTTGCTAAAAGTGAATGTTTTCACATATAAAATTGAGAAATTTTATTGTTTTAATATTTTTTTATTACAGTATTGTTAATTTTTATTTTTTGAAAAGTTATATGTATCTGAAATTACATAATTCAAAATTCTATATCAGGCAATTCAGAAATGTGTTATATATATTAAGCTAACAATATGAAAAATAAAACATATATTTTAAATATGAAGGAGATATTTCAATTTTTCCCATAATTTATAAGATGTATATATGATGATGATTTTTTCCAGAATACTCTTCCCTTATTTGTTTTATGTTGCTTTTCAACTGTTGGTTACTTGAGTGAAAGCTAATCCGGAGACCACATAAACATGGCAATATTAAGTGGAAAATGAAAAACAAGATTGGATGATCTGTACTTAGACCTACAACAAAAATCTGAAGAAATATGAAATGCAGATTTTCAGTTGAGAAAATAATTTTTTCATGATTTTATATTCACAATCATTATTATCTATTTTTCCTTCACCATACATGATTTATTAGACCACTGCATGCAGATATGAATTATTATATTTATATGTAACTATAGCAGCAAGTGATACTGTATCACTCTTTAAAATCTAAATAAAATTATAAGGCAAATCCAGTCTGAATACTAATACTTTAACATTTATTATCCTTAGTATTGATCTCAAACTTCTAAACAAAATATTTCTCATCAACTAATAAACTATCATTAATAGGAAAAAATAAATACAGCACTAAGTAGCAGAAATATGTTTAATTATATTCGATTTGAAACATTTTGACCATATTTTGGTCATCATCAGTGAAAATCATTAAAACAAACTTACAAAGAACAATGGAATTATAGAACAAAACAGCAAATATACATTTAAATTTAACATGATACATTTACATATAATAAATGGAGGAATCAATTACAAAAATATTTTATATATAAGTTTATATTTTGTAATATAATTATTGTCTGATATAATAAATATAAAGTAACTAATTAAATAATAAGTGCATAACAGGTAGAGTTAGAACATTGCATAATATGTAGATACCAGTTCTATATGTACATCCTAATTATCATAAAGATATAAAAATGCATTATTACAATATAAGACACCAGACTTAATTACTTTCTCAATTTTTACATACAAAGAAAAAAAAAAAATTACAGCAATCTATAAGATAAATATTTCAGTTTAAGGATTTATAATCAACATTTGTTTGCTAAAAAATAAAAAATCTAAATTATTATTAAATATATTCTAAGATTAAATATTAATTAATCAAAATATTAATGTTTAAAAATATATAAAAATTAACAATAATACTGTATATGTATATATATATATAGGTTCTACCTAACTTATGTAACAGTTATGTTCATGAAATTATTAAGTTTAATTTATGTAAATTATTACACAATTATTACATGAGTTTTAATGTGTTTTTTATAAATCTTTTATAATTACTCATAGATTCTAATCTTTCAATCTTTTCAAAATCACACAATAAGATATTATGAAGTTCTAACAAGAGTTCATAAAAACTTACACTTAGGATTAAAAATATTATATGCTATATATATATAGCCTATCTACAAGGCAAGAGATTGTAATAACTATTATAATACAATGCAGATGTACAACATATATTGCATTAAAATGTATTACATTAGATACTAATTATAATTCACTATGAATAATTTTATTATTAACAATACAATTACTAGTAAGTTAATTAATTCAAGTGAAATGCATAGTCTGGGTCAAAAAAGAACCTCAAATTATGCATTTTGAATTATATGATTTTTTAAAATTCAAAACAACATTTTCATGTTTGGAATGCAGAATTCCTCATGTTCTATTTGATTTGTATATTCTATTAATGCTTTAATTTGTTTAAAAATAGGAGTGAAGATTACTTTATCAAGAAGTAAATATTATTCCAGAAATTTTATAATAAAGTTCCTACTAAAAAGTGCTTGTTCTTTGAATATTCCTAGTTTCTAATAGATGTATAAACTATTATTATACTATATTATTATATAATTATAAACTACCAAATTCTGTTGCCTATGAGAAATACAGGGAATTCACCAAGCACTTTAAGCAGGAACAAATACGAAACTGTTATTAATATATGTAACGATTAACCAATAATAAATTTTTAGTATTTGTTCTTGATTAAAGTGCTTGGTGAATTCTTTTTATTATTATACTACTAATCATTATTTCTATTACTATCAACAGTAATATTATTAATAATTGTTAATTTTCATTGCAATGTTGTTCAACCATTATCATTTTACAAAATTATAATACTGTATTGTATATAAAATTATAATGATGATTTAAAAAGTTTTAAATATCAGAATTGTTTTTTAAGCACAAATTGAGAAAACCTGTATTCCAAATCTGCATTCACTTATTTGAATAGAATTAATAATTATTATAAATGCATTGGAATATCAAGAGTTACAGGAGAGCAAAAAAATATTATTATTTAATATAATATCAAAACTAATTATTTTATTATTTCTAATAAAAAAAATATGTTAAAATGTTTCTGAAATGGAAAAATAGCTTATATAAAACTATTGATGAAATAGAAACAAGGATGTTTTATAATAGACTGGATTGACTACTCGATTGCTTATTCAATGTTAGAAAAATGAGCTCATTAACTGGCTATTTTCGCAAATATGCATTTAATTCTATAGTTAATTGACTTTGTTTTGATAGCCAGATGTATCCCATAAAGACAAAGTCAATTAACTATAGGATTAAATGCATGTTTGTGAAAATAGTCAACTTAAACATCACCAGCCTACCAGTCGCACATCCTTGCTTTTCTAATATTGAGCACGCATTTTGGTCTGTATTCAATTCCATGAATGGAAAAAACTACTTTAAAAAGTGATCAAAGAAAGTCTGATAATTTTGCTTTCTTCTTTTTTATTTTACTTTCATAATTTAAATATCTAAATAGTTCTAAAGACAAAAATAAGTCAATATATTTAAAATACTGTTAATTAATAATTAAATTATTAATAATATTTCAATTTGAAAAATTTCTCAAAGAAATGATCCTAGAAAAAATCAAGTGTATGAACTCAAGCCAAGTATCAATTCCCTGATTCAATTTTTGGTCAAAATATATTATTTTTATAGAAAATATTAGAAAAAAATTATATATTAAATAATTCTTATAATAGTCATAATAGTTAAAGTTGATTTTCGTTATTTGCGGATTCTGTATTCACGAAAATTTATTTGTAACCACAAAATCGATTTTTGTGGTGCTTTCGCACTTATTTGCAGACTCCCACTGAGTGGTGAAATTACTGTTACCAATATAAACTCTCTCTTTCTCTCCCTCTAATAAAGAAAACTGTTTGTTACCAAACATAGTCTTTGAGTCGTTCTGCCTGAAAAGTCTCATTACCTATCCTTATTCATTCTACAGACTGCACGCCAAAAGCCTGTTCATATCATCCACAAGTCCCACAGAAGAATGTGACCGATGCTTGAATGCAACTCAAATTTAGATGCCTAACTTCCTGTGCATTTACTCCTTACATCAAGATTTTAGATCTGAGGCAAAAAACAACATATACAAGGCTGATGCAATTTTTCAACACAGTTTAGGAAGACAATGTGTCAGCTGCTATATCAAACATTGCACACCATTAGGGTTTGTCGGTTTTTAAAAACCGAGTTTAGATACTAAAATTAATTATTTTAAAAACTGAGTTTAGATGTAAAAATTAATTAATTATTTAATTAAATAAATAAAATTGTAATAAACTTTTGTTATATTTGCAAAATCCACAAAAGATTTCAACATTGGAATCTATTGTATTTCTACTAGCTTCAAAACACATTATTATTAAGTTATCTGGAAAAATATTGTCTAGAATATATCCAAATTCTTGTATGGAAACAGATTCTGATGATGAATATATTGGAAATAGAGAAACTCTAAAAGAAACCATGGAAAAATCAATTTATGTTTCTTGAGGAACTTGAAGAAATGATATCAAATCCAAAGACATTGAAAGCCGAATATTCAGTATTTGAGACAACCAATAAACTAACAAAGAATTTAGACTTATTATTTGATACATTGAAAACAATAAAACCAAGTTTAATAGCCAGTGAGTGTGTTTTCTATTTCAGGAAATTTTGTATCTAGAATAAAAACAAGATTAAATAATCGTTCAGTGGACATTTTGTTTTATGAAATCATATTTCCTGAAGAAAAATACTAAATAAAATATAAATTTATAATTTATATTTTGTACAGATTTTAGTTATTTTAGTTTTTTTTTATTTGGTATGTGTGATGTATATTTTTACTTATTGGCATTATATAAAATCTTTTATTTTTTTCGAGGATACAGTAACAAATTAAAATTCTGTAGAACTATTTTATTTAGTTTAATTAAAATTCTGAGGAACTATTTTGATTAGTTGAATTAACATTCCGTAGAACTACAGTCTTTTATTTAGTTATTGAACAGTAAAATTTCAATTGCTTTTCATTTAGTGTTTAATTTTATTTCTTTAAAGCATTGTACAAGTAGTCCTTTTTTGTTAAATATATACAGCAGATATATATATATATCAAAAATCTGGAATTTTCAAAAATCTGGCAATCCTTCAATCCCAAGGTTTCCAGATTTTTGATTGTCAACCTGTACTATCATTTTCTAAATTCTAATCTTATACAGTATTAAAAAATAAAATTATAAATTTAAATTTATGTTACATTGTTTATGTGTGAGTGAATAAGAGCTGCTAAACTGAAAATAAGATATTTTTATAATACATAAAAACATAATACTAATATGAAATTTTTATATACAGTCAATTCTCGTTATTTGCGGATTCTGTATTCGCGTATTTGACTATTCGCAAAAATTTATTTGTAACCACAAAATCATTATTCGCAGAACTTTTGCGCTTATTCATGGACTCCTGCTGAGCGGTGAAAATACTATTACCAATGTACACCCTTTCTCTTTCTGTCTGTAGAGAAAGGAGAAAGGAAGTTGTTTGTTACCAAATGTAGTCTCTGAATTGGTTTGCTGGAAAATTTCTCATTACCTACCCTTGCTCACACCACAGACCATAAGTAGGCCAAAAGCCTGTTCATATCATCCACAGGTCCCATAAAAGAATGTGGCCCTATGTTTGAATGTAGCCTCAAATTTAGGCATTTAACTTCCTGCACATTTGCTCCTTATGCTGAAATTTTGGAAGATCTGAGGCAAAAAGTGATGCAGACAAGGCTGACGCAGTTTTTTAAGCAGTTCAGAAAGACAACAGCTGTCACATCAAACATCTTGCAACATCAAAAAACTATCAATCAAAATCAAGATTTTATTTACTACATAGTTAATGTTTTTAAAAAATAAATAAAGATTACTGTAATTATAATACTGTATACAGTACTGTACACTGTATATACTGTAATTATTTATAAATAATGTAATACAAATTAAATAAGATGTCTGTAAACAGAAAAACACATACAAACCAAGTATGAAAATGTTGGGAAGAAAGGTTTGCAGGAACCTAACTCTATATTTCCCATAGCTACAATGGTTCACTATTCACTAATTCAGTATTCGCGAAGAATTTACGGAACGTAATACCGCAAATAGCAAGAATCGACTGTATATATAAAATTAGAAAAATATGCAATTAGAAAAATGATTTAAACATAAAAAGTAATGAAAAAATAAGATGAAATTCTAATTCCCCCCTTTTTTTTGAATGAAAGTAATCTACTATTTAGGGGAAAGAAAGAAAAAAAAATGTATAACTAAAAGATAAAAAAATAAAAACAACTCTGATCCAATAATATAATTTAAAAAAAATGGCAATTCAACAGCTAAGCTATAGTATTTATGAATCTTTATAAATTTTATATATATAACATCATATTATATTCAAATTTATTATTATATATAATTTCAGATGAAGATAGAAGACAGACTATATTATATATTTAAAATCGGAATTATTTTAAATACAAATTAGTGTGTGTTTAAAATAATCCCAAATTTAAATATTTCTATTCTATTTCAAAAATTTTGAAATACGAATTTTTCAAACGAAGCTTTTGTTCCTAAAATATTTCTATTCTATTTCAAAAATTTTGAAATACGAATTTTTCAAACGAAGCTTTTGAGGAACAAAAGCTTCGTTTTTAATATATTGAATTACTAGCTTCCATTGGATGTTAATTCAAAGATTTTTATCAATTCAATTTCAAGAAATTTAATCATATATTTATAGATGTACACTTGAATAATTTTATCAGATTTTATAGATTTTTTATTTATATATTTAAACTAATCAAGATATCCAGCATTGCTTGGATTTTTAATAACAATTATATAAAAACTTAGAGCATTGTAATATATTTATTTAATCAATTCTTAGAATAAATTCCAATGCTTTTCAATCAGCATTTTTGATTTTATATTCAGGTGCAAAAATAAATAAATTTTTTTGGTATGCAAATTCTGGAGAAAGTGGCATTTAACTAACTATCTGTGTGAAAAATATGAATTTTCCAAATTAATGATGTCACACTGGTGTTAATATGACATCATCCTGAATTATAATATTACTTTGAAGGATTTAAATGAAGCCATTTTTGTTGCCATCCCAATATGCCCCATCCTCTGGAGAGATCTCAACCCATGATAGGTGTGCAGAGCTGTAGGAAGTCTCTAGGCCAGGGCGGCCTAAGGGCCAGATCCGGCCTGCGAAGGCATCTTATATGGCCCGCTGCGTAAACTAAAAAAAATTACAGTTTCAAGGCCCACATTTGTAAAATTCTACTCGAAAAGAAAAAATAAAATAATGGATACTCTCACTAGTGTACAAGTACATTATCAAGTTATTCCAAATTTTGATGGTATAATTAATCATGAGCATAACAAATTTCACCTTCATATTAAGTTGTAAATTTGTTTTTACAAAATTAATTACGTAGGTAATCTAATATTTTTTAACATTCTGACATAATAGGTTGTTAGCAATCAATCAGTTTGATAAAATACTTATGTTATTAAAATTATCTGAATTTATTAATTCGTAGGACGAATTATTTTCTAATGCTTTATACGAGGGGGATCCAAATGAAAACCTTAAAAGTGCAATAATTTTTTTATTGTAACAATTAGAAACAACTTATGCATATCATTTTTCTACATAGTCTCCCTGACGTTCAATACAAGTTTTCCAACGCTTTGGAAGTGCATAGATACGTTGAAAGAAATCTTTTGGTCATGTCTGTAGCCAGTCGTGCACCACGGTTTTCACCTCTTTGTCACTTCGGAAATGCTTACCTCCCATTGCTTCTTTGAGTGCACCAAACACATGAAAGTCACTAGGAGCGAAGTCTGATGAATAAGGTGGATGAATAAGACATTCAAATTTGATATCCTGGATAGTCTGAACTGTCAAACTGGCTGTATGCGGTCGGGTGTTGTCATGCTGTAACAATACTCCGGAAGTCAGAAGTCCTAGTCATTTACTCCTGATTGCAGAGCGAAGGTGATTTCGCAGTATATCTGAATAAGAATGACTGGTTACTGTCACTCCCTTGTCCATGTAATGCTCTAAAATTACTCCTTTTGCATCCCAGAAAAGAGAGCATGACTTTCCCAGCAGACTGTTGAGTGCGGAATTTCTTTGGTTTCAGCGATGATTTGTAGCACTATTCCTTGCTTGACCTTTTCGTTTCAGGTTGGTGATAGTGCACCCAGGTCTCATCACCTGTGACAATTTTTCTCAGAAATGCATCACCTTCAACATGGAATTGATGCAAAAGTTCTTCACAGGCATTAATGCGACGATCTTTCAATTCGGCAATCAACTGACATGGCACCCATCTTACAGACACTTTATTGAATTGCAGTACATTGTGGACAATATTGTGTGCTGAACCAAACACTAATCTCTGACATTGAGACTATTTCCTGTACAGTTATACGCCTGTTGTCCTTCACAAGCTTTTTCACTAATGCAATGTTCTTGTCCGTCACTATGCAGTGAGCCTGCCCCGATCGTGGGCATCCTCCACATAAGTTACTCCGCTTTTGAACTTTCTACACCATTCGTACACTTGCTGCAGTGACACACACGAATCACCGTACTGCACTGTCATTCTGCAATGAATTTCTATTGGTTTCACACCTTCACTACTCAAAAAACGCATTACAGATCGCTGTCCTAGCATGGTGCATGTGGATAGCGGAGCAGCCATCTTGTTGTGGACGCTGCTGCCTTCTCCGATGTTGCAGCATCACTCTGCCACCTGCCGATCACTTTGTGAACCTTAAGGAACAATACTGCCATCTACCGAATAAATCGTACAACTTTTTGCAATTCTATGGCACTTTTAAGGTTTTCATTTGAATCCCCCTCGTATGAAAAAAATTGTTTCTACGGATGGTTTTGAACTCTCTGCATACAAACAAAAATTTAAAAAATAGCACAAGAAAAGTAATAAATAATATTGATACACGAATACATTCTTTGTGTATCACAAAAGTGGCTATACATGATAGCCAGATTGACCAGAACAAGTGCAGACAAATTGGCGCAACCATTATTCTTTTCCCAAGTGATGGTGAGAGGAATATATTTGTGCAAGAATCAATCTTGCTCGAATGTGAGTAGGTATTTTAAGTCAAAGTAGTTTTATTAATTATAAATAGATTAGCTAATGATATCATCAATAATTTCATTACATAATTACATAATGGCACTGTAAGGTTAAATTCGTCCTTAGGTACATTTCAATTTTTATATGGCCCACTTCATCCTGAACATTGTTTATCCGGCCCCCTCACAGAAAATAATTGCCTATCCCTGCTCTAGGCCAAGTTTGGTGTTGAGGATCAAACAGTGCATTAAGCCTTTGTGGAACAGACAACAAACATTGCATTTTATATATATATATTTGGATTCAATTGGCTGATGACAATGATGTCTAATTGTTGTAGTAATGATATCATAACAATGTCACACAACAATGACATTTTTGTGACATCATCCACTGTTATGGCATTATGACAACATATTGATGCAAATGTGACATCATCATCCTGTGGAATTCAAACATGATTCTGAAGGATTTAAATTAAGGCATTTTCACTGCCATCCCAAAATGTCTCATCCCATAGAGCAGTGGTTTCCAAACTTTCTGGGCTGATTTCAGAGAAGTGGTCTAGATCTGCATCATGGTTTACTTTCAAACCTGTTTTAGACCAGTTTGGCTAAACCAGTGTGAAAACCGTATTTCAGAGACCTAGTTTTTAACACATCTAGATAGAACTAGTCTAGACCAACACTGTTACAATAATTGTTGTTTGCCTCTTCACATTAGGAGTGATGAACCAATCAAATTGTAAACATGACGTCAGTCAATATGATGAAGTATTCGAATAAAGATTGGCAAAACCTACCGAAATGTCAGTTAGGAATCATTAATCTAGAAACAGAAATTTATTAGTAAGCCAAAATTCTTGCTACATCATTAATATACAGTACATTTTATACATCATATACAATAATTTCTTAAACTGTTTTTACAAACAATTATAAAATAATATACAGTATTAGTATCATTGGAATTAGGCCTATTTGTTAAATTGATTACTTTATTTATACATCTTATTACTGTAATCTATTAAAAATTTGGATATAGTGAATTCTAAATCATAAAATATAATTTTTGTTAAGTATCTGATGTAGATTATATTTGTGTTCAATATTTTATGTGGTATAATAAAATAATAGTAAATCATTATATAAAATAAGTGTTTTGTTCTTATAGATGACTAAAACTGCACATAAAAAACATTATTCAAATATACTGTATATATTTAATATGATAAACATCAAATCCACTTAAAACAAGGATTTAGATTTCTGAGTATGTTATATATATATATTAGCAAATCAATTTTACATTTCAACATATAGCTTATAAATTTATAGTAAAGTAAATTAATTAATACATAAAATTTCATTTTGAAAAATATATATATTATCTATTAATGATGATGATTGAATATTTAATCCGTCTGCTATTCTCAAAGTGTGTAAAACATCCATGATATTAATTTAAAGAAAACAACAGATGATAAAATGGCTATGCAAATGAAGTTTTGTCCAAACTGCACATGCTCAAAATTTTAGACTTGGTTTAGACCAGCCTCTAGACAGGTCTAGAAAGCAAAACTTAAACCAGCTTTAGTACCAAGTCTAGATCAGGTTTACACCTAAACCACCTTTGTGAAATGTGATTTTCTGAAATCTTCGGCCTAAACCAGTTCTAGACTAGAGAAGTGATCTAAACCAGCGTTTCTCAAACTATGGGTCGCGACCCCATTTGGGGT
>AYEL01056596.1:0-20652 GCA_000484575.1 Olivierus martensii | reverse complement strand
TATTATTTATTATTATACTTATAATCTCTTATTATATTAATATTATATAATTATTTTAATTATTAATTATTTCAAAATGAAATAAGTTCATGCATTCTGACATTTAAATAGATGTTCCACATACAACAATCTTTTGTAAACTTACTGAAGATGTCTTATTAAAGCTGAAAGTACTATAATTCTTCAATAAATTAAGTTTTTTCACTTAAAATTGTGTTATGCATCACTTATTTATATAATTGAAACTACCAGTGAAATGGCAGTAAATAGTAAGTATATGAAAGTGTTTAAAAATTAGATAGTGATTTGCCTGCCATCTGATAGACAAAGTTTCCAAAAAAAATGTAGCATATATTTCATTATTTTTACTCTTGTTGTTGAGTTAATGGTGATTCCAAATGTGTAGCTGAGAGTGACTATTTTAAAACAAGTTTTATATGAAAGATATATTTAAGATTGTTATAAATTTACAAAAAAAATTTATGGAAGTGATCATGGACATAGTAGTTGATGATGGTAGAAATTATGACAGTTCAGCAGCATATTGTTACATCAGTCCAGAAACATAGGAAGAAGTTGGAAGATATATCAGGTAGAAGGATAAGATTTAGAAGAAATAATTCTGTATTCCAACTGATTAGGAATGATAGTCTGTCTATACCAAAATATAGGATACTGTGTACAAAGTATAATCATACATTATAGCAGGAAGAAATATACATTGAATATTAAGAAATTCAAGAACAAGAATAACTGAATATGGAAAAGGTTAGAGCTTTAAAGCTTGAGTGTTTTCAAAAACTTGAGCTGATGTTATTAAAAGAAAGTTTGGGAAAGCTAAAAATATGCAAACTTTTTTAATAAAATTTAATTAATTAACAAATTGTATTTCAAAGCTGACTAATCAGCAGTCAACATAAACAAGATGGTAATGAATGATATGTAGTTTGGTTTTGTTTTGTCGTACAACATTCACATGTATCAAAATGCACCAAATACAATGTTCATGAAAATAAAAACAATGTGTGAAGGCACTTGTAAAATGCAAACAAAATTTATAAATATTATTGTCTATTATTTTTTAACATTTTATAAAAGTGCATGATAAATTCAAACAAAACAGTATCAAGTAACAACAGTAATAATTCAGTCAACAGATGTAAACATAAAAATTGAATTCATAAAAACAGCACAAAAGTGCATAACTCATGTAAAAATATAATATGCCAAAAGAAAAAAATTAAATATTGAATGAAATAGCAATATTCAATAAAAAGGCAAAAAAGCTGGAATAATTAAGTTTTTTTAAAAAAGAGATTTAAAAGATTAAAAACAAAATGAGTAAAATTCTGTAAACATTCAGTAAAATAAGGGAAATGATTAAAAGATGGATTTTTGAATAAGGGCCCAGTTACAAAGATCACAGACAAGTTAGTCACCATCCATCAAGATATATAAATAAGTGCCCTTTGCAGCATCTTTGAATTAGATTTCCCTCTAATTTCTATAATAGCTTAATTCACAATGCTGGATAACTGTTTGATTTCGTGGAGTTGGAGCTTGTTATACTGTATATCTAATAGTCAGGATTGTTCTCATATTTAAAATTACAAAATCTAAATAAAAGTTTCAAACATTATTAAATAGAAAGATATGGATATCCCTTCAGTAAGGCTGCATAATACAGGCCATAGTTTGCCCCTTGATCTAGAGCAGGGATGGGCATACAACTGCAACCTTTCTCTGTATAAGAGCCACATTTAAAACTTTCAAACTGATGTGAACCACACACAAAAGAAAAAAATATTTAATGTGTCTTCTGGGACAGATGTGAAAGTATCTGAAATATTTACTTGAAAATTAGTGACTGCTAATTTTAAATTATTTTTAAAATGCAAATCTGTTAGCCAAATTTTTGTTTTACTTTTTACTAAATTTATTGTGGAAAACTATTCACATACATAAATTGCAGAAAATAAAAATAGAATTTTTGCAGATACTTCCTTAAGTTGGGAAACTGATTTTTGTTAAAGTTTTATAAAAATATATCAAATTTTTCTTCAAAAGTATCTTTCAAATTAAATTATTTTACAAGTCTATTATCTCTAATTGAAGTTCATTTGGTACATTTTCTATATTTATTGAAAAAGATACTGTAAAAATCCATATTTTATTTTCTCAGTTAATTTTTTATTTTGTAATATTTTGTGTGATGTGGCTGCAGGTTGTCCATCTGTTCTAGAATATGGAAATGGGCCATATCCAATAATTAAAATATTAGTATATAATATATATTAACATAAAGCAATAAGTATACAATAAGAATGGGGACTTTAAAAATTAATGTATAATTGTAATATTAACAGATGAAGCTGATATAAGCTTAATTAATTCACAATGTATTATTACTATATTTCAGTGAAACCTTCATATTTATAGTTTCACTTAACTGTGGTTGACTATGGTCCGAAAAAATTAAATAGAAAATTTAGAAATACAATGAGCATTCATAAATTATGAATGTTTAGTGTATTTCTGTATTGTATCATTACATCATAAGAAGAATGAAGGAAAAAAATGAGTTCAGTACAATAAATATATTTTAGAGAAAAAAGAGAAAGACCACATTAACATAATTTTTATTACAATAATTATTTTATTTTATTATTAGTTATTGTTGTTAATATCTTACTGTGCTTAATTTATAAATTAAGCTTTATCATAAGTATGTAATATATGCAGTTATCTACCTAATTCTGCTTCTCTTTTAAATTATTTTCCAAATCCAATAAATTCTAGCACCTATTAGCAGTTTTAATATAGAAAAATATTTTATTAGCTGTAACATTTTCAGTACACACTATCTTCAGCAATATTCTAATAATTACTGAACAAATTTAAAATATTTTATGTCAGAACATTCAATTATTGATCATTTAAAAATTTATTTTAAATTTTTGAATGCTCATTATTATTATGCATTCAAAAATTTAAATAAAACATCCTCATAGTGAGAAGCATTATAATAATAAAATGGATGAATAATTATATTAACATAGTCCTGATATTAATATAATTAATGTAGTAAAAAACTTTAACATAATGAATAATGAAAAACTTCTTACTTTAGTTAATAAATAAAAGCAACCAATAAGCCAAATGAGTAAGAAAAATCGTTTAATCAAAAACGTTTTTGGCTATCCACATAGCCTGCTTCAGACAACTGAGGCAGGCTATGTGGATAGCCAAAAACGTTTTTGATTAAACGATTTTTCTTACTCATTTGGCTTATTGGTTGCTTTTATTTACAAACTTTAACATTGTATATTCATCTGGTTTGTTTAAGCTATCTTAGATATTTTGTAGAGTCACTAAAACTCCTTCCATTGTTTTTTGTTAATTTCATTAACTTTCTTCTTTTCAAAATTTCTAATGTTTCCATAAGGAACATTTCTTTGTGGCTTGTACATTTTCTAACTATTCTGGCATCTTGCCATCTTATAGTGATGTTCTCAAACTCTTGTTGCTAAGGTAATATTTAACTTACCTTGTTCTATGTCTCTTTGAAGACACAAGCCAATTACAAGGATGCTAGCACACTCATTTAGGGAACTGATAAACTGGTACAGAGGAGATGGACATGATAAATGAATTTATGGTTCTCAGGGAGGCATTCTTGGCTCATGAATATCTTGGCAGTAAATTTGATAGTCTGGTTTGTAAGATCTGCACCAATCATTTTAAAAATATGTAGCATTTTATATGCTTCTGCCAATGTCACCATATCCAACCAGGATGCTCTTACCAAACACACTTATCAACCTCATGGCATCCCATATATTGCAAGATTATTAGTAAAAATTAACACAAATCATCTTATTATGTCTTTGGAAGAAGAAATGCCACAGTTTTCCAATGGATTCATAACAACAAAGAAATTAGACCTAACACTGAAAGGTGCAGGATATACAATGATTTAAACCAGTGCTTCTCAAACCATAGGTCATGATCCTATTTGGGGTTGTGAAGCAAAATGCTGGGGTCACATACTTGAATTTCAGTTTATATGTAATTTCACAAATGCCCAATATTTAACATATGACAACATATGTATTTTCAGTGTAGTTCAGGAGTGGGCAAAAGGCAGCCCACAAAGGCATCTTATATGGCCCACCACATAAACTAGAACACATTACAGTTTCAAGCCCATATTTGTAAAATTCTACTCAAAAAGAAAAAATAAAATAATGGATACTTTCGCTAGTGTACACGTACACTACCAGTTATTCCAAATTTTGATGATATAATTAACCATGAACATAGTAAATTTTATACTCCAAATTTTGATGATATAATTAACCATGAACATAGTAAATTTCATTATTCACATTAAACTGTAAACATAGTGGATACTTTGTAGTGTAAAATAATAGATACTCTCGCTACTGTACACGTACACTACCGAGGTACTCGAAATTTTGATGATATAATTAACCATGAACATAGTAAATTTCACCATTTATTAACCATGAACATAGTAAATTTCTCCATTCACATTAAGTTGTAAATGGTCTACACGTACACTACCGAGTTAATCAAATTTTGATGATATAATTAATTATGAGCATAACAAATTTCACCATTCACATTAAGTTATAAATTTGTTTTTACAAAATTAATCATGTAGGTACCTAATATTTTGTAACATTCTGATGTAATAGATTGTTAACAATTGATCAATTTGATAAAATATTGTACTTATGACTAAAAATATATATAACCATATTCACTTTTAAATCCACAAATAATACACAGTCACAAGCTCTCCATTAAAGTTAATAATTACTATTTATGATAACCATATTCACTTTTAAATCCACAAATAATACACAGTCACAAGCTCTCCATTAAAGTGAATAACTTTCGGTAAAAAAAAAGTACAGAGTACTTTCGGTTTTAAGAAACCATCTTCAGTGCAAATATTACATCTTTATATTAAAACAAGATAGAATCTTGTTTGATTTCGGTTGATTCTATCTTGTTTTGATATAAAGATGTAATATTTGCATAAGATGGTTTCTTAAAATCAAAAGTACTTTGCCATAAATAGTTATTATTCACTTTAACGGAGAGCTTGTGACTGTGTATTATTACTGTACTTCTGTTTTTAAAGAAAATTATCTGAATTTATTAATTCGCAGGACGAATTATTTCTAATGTTTCTAATAAAAAATAGTTTCTACAGATGTTTGTCTTTGCATACAAACAAAACTAAGAAAATAACACAAGAAAAATATATTTTAAAAATAATATTGATACATGAATATAATCTCATGAATATAATCTCTTGTCTTATGACAAAAGTGGCTACACATGATAGCGAGATTGACAAGAATGTATGCAGATAAATTGGCGCAATCATTTTCTTGTCCCGTGTGATGGTGAGAGGAATATGTTTGTGCAAGAATCAAGCTTGCTTGAACATGTGTAGTCTTTTATGTCAAAGTAGTTTTATTAATTATTAATAGATTCGTTAATATTATCATCAATAATTTTATTACATAATTACATAATGGCACCGTAAGGTTAAATTCGACCTTAGGTACATTTCAATTTTTATACAGCCTGCTTATCCGACCCTTGGCAGAAAATAATTGCCCACCTCTGGTGTAGTTGGTTGATTGTGTTCATCTTAATAAATGTGTAACTGATTTATGTACTTGTTTGTTTTATTACCTATTTAATACCTGGGGTCGCAAAAAAATCTTGTAATGAAAAATGGGGTCATGAATGAAAAAAATTTGAGAAGCACTGATCTAAACATATACTGGATAGACTGTTCAATTCTAGTAACAAGTGAAGCCATTCTGCTATATTGACTTACCCTGCCAGCATCATCATAAAATCAATGATATAGCAAATTGACTTTGTTTTGTAACCAGACCTATCCCATTTATGTAAGTATGATGACCAGATCCAAATAATTAATAAAAAGGATACAGTACCCCAATATGCACTATTATACCATATAATCCCACACTTCATTGGGCAGTCTATCCAGTATATATTTAGATTGTTGGGGTATATAAGATACTCTTAATCAATCCAGTGATTGGCGCAATAAGCTAATTGTTGGGGTATATAAGATATTCTTAATCAATCCAGTGATTGGCACAATAAGCTACAACATCGGAATAACTAGATTATACCTAAAAGAATGTAAACAACATCTGTGGTTACTAAAGCTGTAGACATTCTGCAACTAATCAGAGTAAAGAAAAAACCTAAGCACTAATTTCTTCTTTATTCTTAGCAACATCTGTATGATGCAAAAAGCAATAAGGAAAATATGGCTGTTGCAAAAGTGGCCTACTCAAAAGACTTGACTGTCAAATAGAATGACACTAAAATCATCAATTCATTATGTTCTAATGAACTGAAGTCTAACTTTTGTGAGGTTTGGAACATTTACCCTTGTAGCCAGGATGAATGTCTAATTAATTCTATGCATAAGGATTCTATTACCAGTGCTTGGGATTCTTGATTTATCAATGCAACTACAGCATTTAAATGCCAAAATGTAATATAACATAATATTTAATATAAACATTTGTATATATAATAACATTTGTATATAAACATTACATAAACATTTGTATTCCATTCCTTGTGCACAACATTTTACTGTCTCACATGTATAATGTATTTATTCTTACTGTTACCCTGACTATCAGGGATGACATTACAATTTATAATGGATGATCGGTTAACGAACTGTTTGGATAACAAACACTTTCGCAGAAGATTTTTATGTTCGGATAACGAATACTTCACAGAACAAACTGTGGGACCTGAAGAATGATGGAATGAAGGTCGGCTGGAATGATGGTAAAGCTGTGGCTTACCATCCTGGAGGATCCGGGTCCCATTCCTCCAATTTTTCAGGAGAGTCCAGGCCCAGCCCATTAAACCTCATCCTTCAACTATCTGGTTGATCCCATCATGATGTTGGCCAGCCTGTGATGAGCTCTATAAGTGGTTGTTGCCAGATAAAAATATCTCATGAGGATATGGTGGCTTAACTAACCTAATGGAATGACAGGCTTAGATCTTGCATGTTCGTGGACTTGGAAGAATGGGAGAACAGTAGTTTTTCCCGATTAAAATGACTTAAAACAAATCAAAGATTTATTAAAGAAGGTAAGAAAGAGATTTTACAATATTTTGGTATTAGAATGACACCCATACCAGGTTGAGGTCAACATGGGATCTCTACCACGACAATGCTATTAATAACTTTCGAAAAATCCTGAAGGAGAGAGAAATGAAATCATATTGGACAGATTTCTTTATTGGAAAATAAACATATAGATGAAAATGCAAAATTATGTATGCATGTATTGTTATTACATATAAATAAACATAGAAATTATATAATTTTTTATATTTTTTTGGGTCTCCAGAATGAATTAATCAAATTCCCATAAAACCCTATGGTAAATCAATGATTGGTTAATGAATAATTCAGATAACAAACATTGTCTTGAAACGGATTATGTTTGTTAACTGATCATCCATTGTATATTTGTTTATACAGATGTTCTGCTTTATGTTAACTCACTTTCTTTATGCAGCTGAAGAGAGGCAGTTCAGCCTGAAAGTTCTCCTACATCTATAATTATCTTTTAAGGTCCAATAAGCTAGTTTGAAATTTGTTTTATATTAATTTAGGATTTAGTTATTAATTCAATATAACTAAATTATTACAATTATTACTATTTTATTTAAATTATTACAAAAAATTTTTTATCCAAAATTCGAAAATTTAATTATTGTATAATTAAATTTAATTTACTTTCTTCCCATTAATATTTTTCATAGGAATTTGTTCTTCTTCTTTAGCAGAATCTTTGATTAAATCAGCTGGCATTTCTATTATGATATTTTCATCATTAAGATCAAAAGTTGCAATTTTTGGTTGAGGAAGAATATTCATTGACTATAAAAAAAATTAATTAATTATGATGCATAAATTAAAATAATAATAATAATAATAATAAACAAAAATATTTATATACTTATTCTTAAACTGACAATCTACAAATATATAATGCAATATCAGGAAACAGTAGAACAAAAGAATAATTCATGTTTGTATACAAGTATTGAATATACTGAATATATATACTGAAAGTAATTGTTTTACAAATTCATTTTCGAACAGCAATTTGATGTTCAAAAATGATAATGTTTGAAAATGAATGCTATGTTTGTAAAACAGTTATGTTTCATTTACATAATCTGTCGCTAATTTAATAAACAATCTATTCTCGATGCTCTAAATTTTTCTAGGATAGTTTTAAGTAGTTAAAATTTATAGATGATTTTAAAAATACAAATAAGCATATTTTAAAAATAGTTTTTAACTGAATCGGAAATAACATCACAAACTTTTACACTTTATATCTTTTAAATGGAGCCTCAAATCAAAAAATGTGACTAGACTTTTTTACTTGGAATTTTATCCTCTACAAATCTGTAAATTTTGACACAATCTTTTTGAATCACCCTGTATTGCATAATACAATATATGCAATGGTTTCAGTACTTTTGGATGCCTTATGAGGTAATTTCTGAGTTATGTATTTTTCAAGTTGACAGACAAAAAATATATACATATGATGATCACTATAAAAAAGTTCCTTTATTAAGATTGATGGGCAGTTAATTACAAATCATTTATAATCAACAATTATTTCACAAATGATTACCAAAAAGGTTTGGGGAATGTACTTATTCTTAGGTGCTAGTATAATCTAAACAAATCAAGACAAATTCATCAAAGAGCATCTGAATACCAGAACATCCTGAAGCACAAGTTATGAACAAAATTTCAAATGAATTAAATCTAACTTGAGGAGCACTTGTACAGAAAATCCTTGATTTATAATTTCATCAACCTTATAACCATTCATATTTTTACATGATATAATTGGTCAGTTTTTGTGATTGGTCAATGCAATTCACATGCATAAGAGTCCATGTGCAATGCTCTGATATAATGACAAAACATTTTTTTTTGTTATGTCTGGTTCCTGTAATTTCTTTTGTGTTTATCAAGTTTATTAGAATAATATAATGTGTCATAATAAATATTGGTAGATGGTAATCCATAAATTTAAGATATTTCAAATTTATGCCAGCATGAACTTATAAATCTTGGGATTTGAACTAAATTCCATCATAAATTGAGGATTAACTATATACTGTAGTTTTTAAGCTTACACTATAGCATTTATCATTAAGTTGATAAAGGATTACAATACAAAAATATATGTTAAACAAATAGCAATAAACACTGAAAGTAAAATAAGCCAGAAAATGTGATTAATTAATTAATTTTGATTATTAATTTTAACTTAAAAATAATGATGAAAATATTACATTTGAATCCCAAATGACATCATTTTCCCATTCACCATTGATTAACTCTTCATCTTCAACTGGAAGAGTTGAATACCAAATATTCTCATGCTTGGTTAAACAAGCTGGAAATGTAAAATAATAATTTATGATAATATTTCAAATTATTTTAATAAAATAGTTTTAAGAAGTTACAACTTTTAATACTGTTACAAATTTAGTAATGAAACAGTAGAAGCACTTTTAAAGTGATTTGTAATCAATGTATAGTGAATTTTAGAACTTCAGAAATAGAATATACAAGCTATTGGCTTCTACATGTGGAAACCAAATTTTACAATTTACATAAATGTTGGTTTTGATCTAAATTTCCAAAACCCATAAACCTTACTTAAATCCAAGAGTGATTTATTTTTAAATTTTTTAGCAATCTTTTAATAAATACATTTAATTTGTCTTCCTTGATAATAATATAGAATAGCATAAGGCAGTGTTTTCTGAACTGTGGGGCATGAGTCTATTTGAAGGGGAGTGTGGAAGAATTAAAAAAATATAATTTTTGAGACAAACAAATGAAAAATAAATTCAAATTGAAGTCAAGAAAAAATGAATCAGCAAAAGGGTTATAAATACAGTAGGGCCTCAGCATTCGCGGGGGTTATGTTCATGAAAATTGGCGCGAAAGTTGAAGTTAAGATCCTATGGGAAAATGGGAGTTGGGGGCTGGAGTGTATCTACTTAATGTGGAACAATAAATAATATGTATAGTACTATATAATTATTTTTAATATTTATTTAAAATTATTGTTACAATGAAGAAAAGGACAGTACATACCAGTTGTATGTTACATACTGTATAACATACAACTGGTATGTACTAGAAACACAATGTAGAAACATTTCTCAGAACTAACATTTTTGTTCTTGTAAAGAAATCTGCTGTACGACTCTAGAAAAGATTATAACAGAGGTGGTGGTGCTGATGATGTCTAGCCTCGTACTATACATCATCTGTGGTGAAAGGATCGTTTACGTCAAGTCTCTCTTTGTGCTTCTTTGATTGTGATATCATATTGTTCCCACTTGTTGATGGATACAACAAAGTCTCGTGTATCTACTTAATGTGGAACAATAAATAATATGTATAGTACTATATAATTATTTTTAATATTTATTTAAAATTATTGTTACAATGAAGAAAAGGTGGAGTGCCGTTTGGGGGTCTCCAGAACCTCACAATTGAACCAATCCATAAAAACAGAAGCTGTTACCCAAGCTTTTGAATTGGCTCTCCAAAAGATAGAGAGGCAATTTTTGTTTGTCCCCTTTAGTGGATTTAGAGACCGATACAGTAGCATCGGTTTTACCATAAAGTCTCCAGAGGCATTGGCACACATCATCACAGTTAGCTGTCTTTAGCTGCTTTGAAACCTGGCGCTCGTTTCTCTTTCCAGCAATATATGTTCGGGTAGGCATTCTCTTCCAAAAGACCCCTGTCTCGTCCACATTAAAGACTTGTTGTGATTGATAACCCTTTTCTTCGATTATTCTCTTTAATTCCTCTGGATATTTAGCAGTTGCATCATGATCTGTGGAAGCCGATTCTCCCGTTTCTCTTCCCTAGCAATATATGTTCGGGTAGGCATTCTCTTCCAAAAGAGCCCTGTCTCTTCCGCTTTAAAGACTTGTTGTGGTTAATAACAGTTCCTGAATTTGTTGAACCAACCGCTACTTGTAACAAATTTATTTGGATTATCACATGAAGATTCCGCAAAGTGTTTATAGAGCTTCATGGCTTTGGCTTTTATTATAGCCTTACTTATCGGCATATTCTTCTCGTTCTGGTCTTCTATCCACAAGTACAGAGCCTTTTCCGTTTTCTCTATGTTCTTATCTCTTATTTGGAAGTGTGCTTCAATGATAATGGAGTACCACCCTTTATGAAGAATTTGTGCTGAAAAACAAGCCTACCCATTGCATTAAATATTATATTATATTAAACATGTATTTTGTTTTTCGTTTTTTTTTTTGTAAGATTTGTTTAATTGTATTAAAAATTATTGCACCAAAATAAATATATATTTTTTACATATAAGAGCTTTATTTATACAAAATATGGTATATCATTTTTATAGTATTAAACTGTAAGTAGAAAATATTTATAAAATTAGACTGTTATGAAAATGAGGTGGCATACCAATTTTTTATGAAAAAAAGAGGTGCAGACACAGAAAGTTTAGAAACCACTGCCTTATCTTATTTAATAACTGCCTATTGTCCAAGGGCAAATATTCATATTTATTCAGCACTATATTAATGCTGAATTAATATGAATATAACCTATTCTCAACTTACATGATAGTCAACTCACATAAATTTGATTCTATGTAAAATATTTTCCATAACTTTTTTAAATATTTTCAGATATAGAGCATAAACATCTATTGTATTTATATAAGTTTAAATATTAGTTCACATTATTGAGACATCACATTTGATTTATTTGTTTTTATATATTGTTTCTTGATCTTAAGTATATTATTACTGGTATGATATTGTTCCATGCTGTCTTGTCTCCCTTTTTTTCAAGGAAAACAATATGGTGCCATAATGTTGCATAGATGCAATCATTTTAGTCATGTAGCACTGAGAATTTTTAATTCAGAATTTTTCTTAAAAAAAATTATTTTTCCAACTTACATAAAATTTGGTTTCCGATACAGAATTTCAATACAGATTCTTATAAAATTTGAGGGTCATCTTTTATATGGGTTTCAACTTTTTATTTTTTAAAGGCTGAACTAGGACTTATAAGAATATATCTGGCACATAATTATAATAGTATGTATTGAGAATCTGTTTCAAGCAATAAGTAGACTATAGGCAGTGCCATTCAGAGAAAATGAGAGGCCCAGAAAAACTAATTTTTAGGCTCTTCAAAATTTAAAATAAAACTGTGGATAAGAAAATAAAAACAATGATATTTAATATTTATTTCACAGAAACTTACTTACATTGAAAATGACAAAATTGACAAATAAACAGTGATAAAAAGCCCCTAAAATCATGAGGTTTGGAGCCATGGCCTCTCTTGCCTCCCTTAAAAGGCACTGAATACAAGTATTTAAAAAAAAAAATGTGTTTATTTATTTTATATATATTTATTTATCAAAAATATATCAATTAAAAAAATTAGAAAATTCTATTTTTAAGATTGCAACTTAGCTATTCAAAAAATACAAAATACATTTGAATCATTATATATGACTAATTCTTTTAAATGCCTTATGCCAGTGGTTTCCAAACTTTCTGTCTGCACCCCCCTTTTTTCATAAAATCTTGGTACACTCCCCTCATTCCATAACAGTCTTAATTTTATAAATACTTTCTACTTACAGTTTAATATTACAAAACAATATATCATATTCTGTATAAATAAAGTTCTTATACATAAAAATATATATATTTATTACAGTGTGATCATTTTTAATACAATTAAATAAATCTTACAAAAAAACAGAGAAAAATAGAACATATGTTTAATGCAACATAATATTTAATGCAAATAGGCAGGCTTGTTTTTCAACACAAATTCTCTTTATGCCACCTCATTTTCATAACAGTCTAATTTTATAAATATTTTCTACTTACAGTTTAATACTATAAAAATGATATACCATATTTTGTATAAATAAAGCTCTTATATGTAAAAAATATATATTTATTTTGGTGCAATAATTTTTAATACAATTAAACAAATCTTACAAAAAAAAACGAAAAACAAAATACATGTTTAATATAATATAATATTTAATGCAATGGGTAGGCTTGTTTTTCAGCACAAATTCTTTCAAATTGGGTGATATCACTACTCAATTCTTTTTCAATCACTAAATAAGATCAATATTTTGTCTTTAAAATACCTAAAGTAAAAAGTTTTTGGATATGTGAATATATGTACTATATTTATAACCATTTTACAGATTCATATTTTTCAACACAAATTTTAATTCATTTTTTGCTTGTTTGTCTCAAAAATGTTGTTTTGTTAATTCTTATGGGCTCCCTTGCAATAGGCTTGCGGCCTCCCAGTGGGGTATGCCCACAGTTTGTAAAACACTGAGGTAAGATATTAATAAGTTAGACATCTTATATTTTTGATTAAAATATTCTTGTTAAAAATATTTGTAAAATTAACATACTTTTTTTAATCCAATATGGTGTATTGCTAAACAAGATCGTTATTTTGTCTTTAAAACAGCTAGAGCAGAAAGTTTCTGGGTATATGAATATTTGTACTGTACAGTAGGGCCTCAACATTCATGGATTCACTTATTCGCGTCCGACTTTCTTGTACAGCTTTTCGACATTTGTGCTTTACTTATTCGCAGTTTTCCCCATTCAAGGAAGAAATTTTTCTGTAAATTTTTTAATAAAAATTTTCGTATACAGTACGATATAGTATTTATTTATATTAATATCACAATTTATTCTATTAGAAACACAAAAAGCTTTATTTAAGCACAAGCTCCTTAGATGCACAATTATTTATTTAAGCACAAGCTCCTTAGACACACAGTTCAAAAAAAAATTGCTGAATTACTGTAGCTTTTGCTTTGTCATACGCTCCTTAGACACACAGTTCAAAAAAAAATTGCTGAATTACTGTAGCTTTTGCTTTGTCGTACGGGACTCTATGCTTCAATCTCGATTCATAATAATAATAATAATAAATTTTAATGACATAATAAACTTTTCTTAGACACATTGATCTATTTACTGCTTTTCCTCATAAAACTATAATTAAATAGCATTCTTCGCAGTTGAGATTAATTTTATTATGAAGTAGCTAATTGTTATACAATTAATTTACAACATAGTACTATATTAGCAGTACAAAAAACTTTTTCATTTAACATTTTTGGTTACAAAAAAACCATCAACAGCATACATATAAAACTTAGAGAATTATGGTACATCCTAAAATGTAATAGAATATTAGTTTTTTTTAATTACGAATTTAAATTTCTTTATAAATATTTTATTCAGAACATTTTGCATATGAAATTTTAAATTTGAACAAGCAGTTACAGAAAGAATTAAAACTGCCTATTCCTGAAGGTATCATTTATTTAGCATTTGGAATTTATTAGTTTATGTTAATTTATCCAATATACAGGGTGTTCCTAAAGTCCATCGACAAACTTTTAGGGCAGGTTCTACTTATGAAAATAAGTAATGTCTTATGAACATAGTATCAGAAATGCATATTTTTAAAGATAAACCGGTTTTTCACCCAAAAGGCATAGAATGTATTAATCCGCGTGTAATATGTATCGACGTCCTTTATAACATTTGAAAATACCTCCAACAATCAATTCAATTAACTTTTTTATTAATTGCAAACAAAACGACTTTATTTTTTACATATTTTAGTAAAACTGAACAATAACAACAAAGCTGCAGGAGGGCATCAAAGTAAATGTTCGAAATGCCCTCCATCAGACTTGATACAGGCTTGTAAACGTTTTGAAAATGAGAGTCTAACTCTTTGACAAATCCCGGGCATGTTCTTGATGTCTATAAACCCATTTGTAATTCTTTCTCCGAGTTCATTGGGTGTAGACACTTCGGAATGATATACTAGGCCTTTGAGAATGACCCCAAAGATAAAAGTCCAATGGATTTAAATCCGGGGATCTCGCAGCCCATGCGATAGGACCACCTGTGCCAATTCATTGATTATGGAAATGATCATTGGAATTGTCAATTTCATCCTCAGGTCTTATGTGTGGGCTGCAGGCCCCACACTATCCCATGACAGATAGATTGTAAATCGCACAAAATTTACATTCTAGATAAAACTAAAGATAACTTTTCAGATAAAACTAAAGATAACTGTCTCTAAAGATAACTTTTTAGAATAAATTATCTTTTAAAAATACGTTAATTGTCTTGACAAGTATTTTAATAATACAATTTCAGTTACTTATGATTATTCAATACAGCGGAGTATTACTAAAATAGTTTCTGTTTTAGAATAGCTAATAAATCCATTAAATATGCATTTCCGACACTGTGTTCATAGGACATTTTTTTATTTTCATGAGTAGGAACCTGCCCTGGAAGTTTGTCGGTGGACTTTAGGAACACCCTGTATATGTTATAATGATGTCATGTTGCTGTGATAATAACATCATTCATTAGTATGTTGTTATGAAATCATAATTTATATCTGTGTTGTGATATCATGACTTCACATCTGGACTGTGATGTTGTTATGATAGACAATAGACAGCACTATGTTAAGAAATCAGGTAAGACATATTTACCCTAAACTGCTAACACTTAATACTATTGGCAATAAATAACACTAACTACAATTTTAATAAAAATGAAATTTTATCTTATAGGAATAAAGGATGCAGTGTCGAAGTGTCCTTTAATAGCAGAACACATGCGCACCTTGGAGAAAAGATATCCACCTACTATACTTTAAACATTATGAAGTTTTTTAACCTATTTTACAAATTATTTACCAACCTTTTCCATGCATGAGAAAGAGAACTTAGGTCATTAATATTGACAATACAATACTTATTATAATATTTTTACATCTTTCACATTTTTGCCAGAGATGCTTTATAGTTAGTTTATCATTTATATCTGTTTTTTAAGTTTATACCTTTTATTATTATCCCTAATATGTATGATATTATGTTAACATTTATGTATTTCAAACTTAACCTTTTTACTCTATATATTGAAGGGACTTTGTCATCATGTATATTTTGTAGGCAAATTTTAATATTGATTGAGAACTTTTTAACAGTCTGTTACATGTTTTGATTATTTAAATCTGAGTCAACTATCAACTCTGCTTAAGAAACCATCATAGATATGTGTTTATAATTGTACACGAATGTATCTTATGTGTTTTCACTGCACATATACAAATGGGATGGGTAAAAACCCTACCTTATAAATTTACTTTTTTCTTGTAACAGTTTGTATTAGACCTAATGATGGAAAGAAGAACCCCTGAAGGAAGATTGAAAATGTTTGTCAAATAAAATAATTTCTATAGTCTTCTGCTGGTTTTTAAATTTAATACAAGTTTTTAAAGGTTTTGCAGTAATGCAGAAGCAGAGAGATGTAAAAGTATATTTCTTTACATTCTATAGTAATTTTATCTCAAAGTACAAACTAATATGGCAGAATCTAACCCCAGCATAAATCAAGGGATAAATTTGTATATCACATCATTAATATAATTATAGTTTATATTCTTTATCTTACCTAGAGCAGTGAAAAATTTTGGGCCAGTTCTGAATCATAGCACTAAAAGCAAAGCTGCTACAATGATTTTAATTCTTAATTAAGTTGGACTTTCCAGCCCTATCCTAACCTAAAGTTTTGTAATTTTTCAAATACAAAAATTTGCCCTTTAACAAGTATAAAATGCTTGTCATGAGGCAAATTTAACAAATTTCATCAGAACCAATTTACTGATTCTGGAAACATAAAACTTTGAAATGCTTTTATCCATAATTCTTATTTCTTCATTATTATTCTTTTATAACTGAATATAAACAAATTACTAGACTAATTTCAATATGGAATTTTTTGTTAGATCTTTCTTAAATTACTAGTAATTGTTTTTTTTTTTAGTTTTTCTGAAAATAAACCATTTTAAATCATATTTATGGAAGCAAAATTGTCCTGAAAATTTATCAAAAAAATATCTTTAAAAAAATGATCATGATAAAATAGTAATAATGGAATTTTTACTAAAATTATTTTCAATTAATATAATATAAATTATAACCATTAAAGAAGCACAAACTGGCAGGTGTAAGAAAAAGGATGCAAATAAGGCATCGAAAACGTTAGCAATAAAAGATTATTTGAGTTTTTTCTTACACCTGCCAGTTTGTGCTTCTTTAATGGTTATAGTGTGAAGACATGAATAAGGCAGTTCTGTTTTCTATTTATAATTTTCATGGATAATATAAATTTTAATTATTTTTCCATACTATGTTTTTATTAGCTTCACCATCCCATATCACTTCATTTTCCCATTGTTGTTGTTTTACCATAAGATACGAATCTACAGGAATATCATCTTTTATTTCATCTAAATATTCTTCTTTCTAAAATAAAAATGAAATAAAATGATTTAAAAATTATATATATTTCATGAATATTTAATTACAAATGCAGATATTAATTATCATATACCTTTAACTGAAATCCATAATCACATTCATCGCTATCATCTGGAATATTTAGCAAATTATACCAATGTTCTGCAGCACTATGGCGCCATACAGATTTTGATTTGGGATTTGATATAATTGTATTTTCTCCTTGTTTTATTACTATTTTTTCAGGCTGACAAAATTTCTCCTTTTAAGAAGAAAAATTTTTATATTTTATAATAATAGAATCAACTTGTGCTGTAACTTGTAAATCATAAAAGATGAAATGTAAAAAGAAAAAAACACGAACTAATTACAGTAAATATTTTCTGTATTATCCAAGTAAACAGATTATTTCTTTTGTCTGTTAATATCTAATTTACAAGTTTACATTTGTTATTTATGGTATTCAAATTTTATATGTTATTTTAATATATTTCATAATTAGAATAACACATATAGAGCATATATATACTGTATTACTTCGAATTTAAGCTGCCCTCGAATTTAAGCCGCAGTAGGATTTTAAAGTTGGAGATAACATTATAAGAAACTACTTGCTTTAAACCAAAATATAAAAGATACAGCACTACTAGCAAGTATAAAGTTTTTTATTATGGTAAAACGTTTTCGGATCAGTTCACGATCCCTCTTCAGTTACTTAGTATTTAAATACGCTGTATAGTTAAGTGAATGGTACTGAAGAGGGATCGTGAACTGATCCGAAAACGTTATACCATAATAAAAAACTTTATACTTGCTAGTAGTGCTGTATCTTTTATATTTAAAGTTGGAGAATTGGAAAAAAGCCACAGTAGGATTTCAAAGTTGGAAAATTGGAAAAAAATAAAAACGAATTATAATAGGTACTGAAAAATAAGAAACATTTTTATTTACTTAAATAGATACTAACATATATAATAAGCTATCTAATTTATTGTGAATCTTTTTTTTAAAATAGTGCCAGGTGTCTTCTCCCAAACATGTTCTAATTAATCTTTCATCAATTGTATTATCATCCATGTATTCTTTTGTGCTTGAATTATAACACCCTTAGGAAAATTTTCCTTGAATACAGTTTTTGTTTTAAAATAATAAAAGATGCCAATTTGTTTCCATCAGCAGTTATAAACAGCATTATAGTAATTTGTAATTTTTCTTATAATTAAAATATGTCCAGATACGACACGATTCTACAGAGCTTTTATCAAACAGCAACTGGATTAAATCAGAAAAGTACAAATAAACTCTTATCAACTGCCGTAAATACTGTGTACACGCATAGAGCGTAAAGCAAAAACCTAATTGTTGGGGAGTGGGAATCGGGAGAAATAAGATGTTAAAATATTTGCTTTGAATTTAAGCCACATGCATATTTTACAACTTAAAAATTTGAATAAAAAGTTCAGCTTAAATTCGAAGTAATACAGTATGTATATACAGTAAAATCTCGATTTTACGGACTATAGGGAGCAAAACTAGTCCGTAAAATCGAAGCAACATTTTTTTATAAACATTAGTTAGCATTTTCAACATACCTGTACTAATTAATGTGACTTATGCCTAAAAACTGTATTATTTTACATAGAGTATTTTAAATTAAATTAAATTACCTACATACATGTATATTAAATTTAGGTAAGTTGTTAAAATAAAAATGATGCATTATGCAATAAATGAGTGCTTTATTTTACATGCACCAGTGCAGATAAGAAATGCTGGATGTAGCTATACTATAGACAGTTTATGCAAATATTGTATTAATATTATTTATTTTATTTTTTGGGATGGTGTCCGTAAAATCCAAAGTCCGTAAAATTGAGGTTTTACTGTATATATATTTTATATATATAATATACATATGCATGAAAAACATTTACCAAAGATAATATTTGAACTGGTATGTACAGCCATCTTGAAATTTCTGTTGGCTGTTCCAATCAATGATTGTATGCATTGTATGACAAGACAATCCATATAAATGACAATTGTCACTTGCAAAAAGAAAAATGTAAATATAGATTTCCCTCACTTTATGAAAGTTGAGCATTCCTATAACCTTTTCATAAACCAAAATGTGTAGAGCAAAGAAACAATTACTATTAGTTTATATGGGAGAAATTTTTGAGCTTTTCTAGACTCTAAAAAACAACTTAATCATACCAAATAACAGATAAAATCTAAAATAAATCTAATATATAGTGAAAGCAGTTATATGATATGATAAATACATAGTCTATATAACACAGAAATGATATAAGAACAATTTAATTTCACTTACGGCACCATATATTTTAAGCTGCATATTAAAAATGGTTAATGAATTCAGGTTAAATTTAGATCTTCTGTAAAAATGAAAAGCTATAAAGCAAACCTCCATAAAATGGGAGAACTTGAATAGTATCTTCAATATATCTTGCAAACTATTAAACTCTACTTTTATCTCTGAAACTGCACTAGATAATATTAGAAAAATTAAATTTTCATCCTCCACTGATGGATGATTAATATGAAGTTATAAATTTGCATTTTTAAAGACGAGCTTATTGAAAAAGGTTTTCAAGCAAAAAACAAATTTTTTCCATGGAAAAAGTACTTAAAAATGAAAAAGTTTTGGACTAGAAAAATATACACACACCATAGCATTTAAGCAGAACAATTTTATTTCAGAAACGTTTTAAATTTCCAATCAAAAAAGTGTCCAACAATTGCTGATTTAAAATGAGGGGACTAGAATTGTTCAAAATTTACTTTATTTTTCTACCTTCCAAAAGTTATGACTAAAGCAGTTTAGCTTGTTAAATAGAATGTCTTGTTGAGTAGGCAACTAAGCTGAATTAAACTGTGGAAAAAACATTGTGCCCCCATTTTTTCAGAAATACTGTAAGGCAGAGACAGATGTAGTTCCTTATCCCATGTACAGTCGGTTCCATAAAGTTTTGTACCTAAGCGGAAGGTGTTCGGCTTCCTTCCAATAGTTCAAAGCAATGTGATTCATCAGTTCAGGCAAATCATTCGAACTCTCCGA
>AYEL01056595.1:0-56331 GCA_000484575.1 Olivierus martensii | reverse complement strand
TGCTGATAGCTAATGACGCAGTTATATGGAATTTCTTAAATGCTTTTATGTTTTGTTTTTCCGAAAGATGTTTAAACCTATCAATATTAGAAAATATTAAAAGATTTTAGCAAATACCGGAGTTTAATAAATGTAAAAAAGAAATTATTATGTAGTATCTAGTTTATTCAAACTTAAAATATAAAATAAAGCGAAGTCAGAAAATTTATTTTTTAAATTTTAAAGCATCTTTTAGAACCTCAGATGAACACATCACCATATTGCATATTTGTCTGGAAAATGTTTAAACCGTTTATATTTTAATTGCATTGTTTAAAATTTAAACACAAACTATTTTTTTTTCTTTGGGTCAACATATTATTTTAATTGCATTGTTTAAAATTTAAACACAAACTAAGATGTTGACCAAAGAAAAAACTTGTTTCTCCAAACAAGATTCGAACTCGGCTCCTCGGAACAGTAGGCAGACACTCTACCGATGCTGCTATCATCTCTATACCAAAGAAAAAAAATAATGTTTCTCCAAACAAGATTCGAACTTGGCTCGGGCAGACGCTCTACCGATGCTGCTATCAGTCTCTATCGCTTATTCTTGAAAGTTTAGAGCATGTGACGAGCACATCCCGCACGTATACTTCCCTCCCTACTCTCCGCTCTACCGATGCTGCTATCAGTCTCTATCGCTTATTCTTGTCAGTTCAGATTTCTCCAAACAAGATTCGAACTCGGTTCCTCAGAACAGTAGGCAGACACTGTACCGATGCTGCTATCAGTCTCTATCGCTTATTTTGGTAAGTTTAGAGCATGTGACGAGCACATCCCGCACGTATACTTCCCTCCCTACTCTCAGTCGCAACAGAAAAGTCCATTTCACTTGTCAGTTTAGAGCACGTGAGGAGCACATCCCGCACGTATACTTCCTTACACGACGCTCTTCCGATCTGAGCACATCCCGCACGTATACTTCCCCCTATTCTTGTCAGTTTAGAGCACGTGACGAGCACATCCCGGACGTATACTTCCCTCCATATTCTCGTCGCAACAGAAAAGTCCATTTCAAACTGTCTTGAATCTCGGTACAAGTACCTGACTTTACAATTGATCAACTTCCGGTGAGCTTAGTCCCTACGAGGTAGGTACAAAACTTTATGGAACCGACTGTACCTTAGGGACCTTGTTTCTTCTTTCTGTTGTCTATATATATACATATACTGGTATAGAGCTGTTCGCCTGACCAGCTTGTAATGTGAAAAAGTTTTTATATGAGTTTTTGCAATAGCATTCTCACACCCTAGTTTGCAGAATTTTCACAAATTATTAGTTATAGTTTTTTTGTGCATGTCACTGCTTCGGATTCACTTAATGGTTACATGTGTGTGCTGCCAGCTCCTAGATGACATTGTATTGTGTTTTCAAAGATTTGTTCTAATTTGTGTGTTATTTAGCTGGTTTTTCTGCATTTCAGCTACTGTTATTTCTGCCAAGTCAATCCATTTGCATCCACTATATTTTTCTGACTCAAATCTTGATTACTGTAACACTTCTTTTTGGAATAATCTCTGATATTGTCAGGTACAATTAGTTTTTGGTCCTGACATGTGGTAAGAACTTGGCTAATTATTCTGCAACTACAATCTATTTTTTGAACAATCATAAAAAATTTATATTATATAAAGAAATCTTTTAATTATAATCATAGAGATGTAAAATTAACCATTTTAACAGCGTGACGTCACAATTTGCCTGACCCTTCCCTTTTCTAAATCATTTATCATCATAAATCTATTACCTCCTCCCTCCCTAATAGAATGACGTAGTTTATGGATGCTTCCTGCATAATTCGATCTACAAAGATATTTTATGGCGAAGAAATCATTCATTTATCTCCCCTACTTTGTATTGAAAATTTCAGAGAACCTAAGTAATTTATGAAATACATCCCAAATTTTAGCAATATAGATTGAAAGATGCGACCTGTAGAACTGTCGATAGAGGAAGAACAGAAAAACGATGCTTTTTTTTTGCTGTTTTCAAACTGCTCTATTTCATTAATTGGATTTTAAGTTTTTAAATTTGGCAGTCAGCGTCATATTTAATACCAGGTTGACAATAAAAAATCCGGCAATAAATATTCTGGTTCTATCAATTTTTCGGCATGAATATCGGAGCACATTTTTAAATTTACCGCGCGGCGCGCCATTGTTTCCTGGAGGCGCCGTTTATGTTTTGACGGCGCTGTAACCAGAGTTGCCAGATTGGCTTTTTTGACTGCAAATGAGCTCTTTCTGGCTTTTTTTAGACATAGTTGGCGTTAGAAATTTTTCTTAACATTTTGGCATTTTTTCAGGCTTTTTTGCTTATTGGCATTATATATTTTAACTTTTTTTCGAGGGTACAGTAATGAATTAAAATTCTGAGATTAATATTCTATTGAATTATTATATTTGGTAGAATTAAAATTCTGAGTAACTATTTTATTTAGTTGAAATTAAAACTCTGTAAAACTACAATCTTTTATTTAGTTATTGAACATTAAAATTTCATTTGCTTTTCATTTAGTGTTTATTTTTTTAAAGCGCTATACAAGTAGTCCTTTTCTGTTAAATACAATCAAATCCCGATAAGCCGCCACACTCACTAACCACCAAGAAATTTGGCGAAACGGATCTCCCCTATCTTAATAGAATAGGCAAACCTCGATAAGACGCCATCCGCCAATAAAAACGTCTTAACAAATATTCCTTTTGATATTGTATTTGTCCTCGTTAATTCGACAAGGGGCATATAAGTTGACTTACATCCCAAAGTTCATCGGCAATCTACATACAGTATTAAAAACGCTCTGGATTCATTTGTTACCAGCGGATAGGAGAGATGAAGTAAACGGTTAATTATGTGATTCTGTAAGCCTGGTTCACAGCTAGGTTGTAGAAAATTTAAGATCGTAAGAACCAGATCGTTTCCATCGTTTATTGCGTACCGAGCAAATAAGGATACTGTACAGTAAGCTGTGCACGTTGTGCTTTACAGATAACTCTAGAGGATCAGAACATCAAATGGACATGTTTTCTATATAGTACTGTACATACATGATACGTATACTATATTGTAAAGTATATAGTTTTTAGAAATGTTAAATTTGGATGCTAAATATATTAAATTTAATTAATTAAATATATTAATTAATTTTAATAAATACAGTATATTTGCAATGTATTTTATTAAATTTAATAAATTCGGAGTTCATTTTCATTTCTATACTACATGGATTTTCGATTAACCGCCAACCTTGATTAGCCGCCAAAATCTCGCCGAAAAAATAGTGTCGTCTTATCGGGGTTTGACTATATATACTATATATATATACACACACACACACACACAAGTATTTGCAATGTATTTTATTAAATTTAATAAATTCGGAGTTCATTTTCATTTCTAGACTACATGGATTTTCGATTAACCGCCAACCCCGATTAGCCGCCAAAATCTCGCCGAAACAATAGTGTCGTCTTATCGGGGTTTGACCATATATACATATATATATATATATACACACAAAAAATCCAGCAGTCCTCAGGTCCCCAGGTTGCCGGATTTTTGATTGTCAACCTATGCTTCTCTCGAATATAATTATCAAAATAATAGTATCTAACTTAGAACGAAAGTTACAGCGAATAAAATTTCAACAGAAATTGAAGCTTCTTGATTGAAAAAGTGAAAACATTCTTTTCCAACTGAATTAGAGCGATACAACGGAAATCAAACGAAAATGCATACTGTACTGTATTTTGTTTAATTTATACCATAAAGGACACACTAATTGAACATTTTTTAATCATTTTTTACCGCTGGGAAGCCAGTAATTATAAGTGAAATCAGAGCCAGTCGTATCAGATGGCTAGGACACCTGGAGAGGTTAAACTAATTATAAGTGAAATCAGAGCCAGTCGTATCAGATGGCTAGGACACCTGGAGAGGATAAATGAGGATCGTCTAGTGAAGAGAACATTCAGTGAACATCCAACTGAGAGACGACCCAGAGGTCGGCCTCGAAGAAGATGGAGAGTTAACATTGAGAATGACTTGGAGCTGCTAAATGTAAGAAATTGGCAGAAAAAGACAAAGAACCGGAGTGAGTGGAGAAAGATTGTGCTTGCAGCCAAGAATCTTGCAGGCTCGTGAGGCTAAGGAAGAAGACGATTTATGATTAAGTATTCCCAAATGCTAAATTTACGGAAATTTTTTCCAGATTTAATATCATGTAAAATACAAAATGTCCCATGAGATTTTTTTTTAATTGTATTATAGTGTTTACTTATTAAATGTAATTTATCTTAAATTATTATTTACATACAAGTACAAAATACTGTATTTATAATTAAAACCTACTTCTTCATCTGTTTCAATTAATAAATTATCTTCAACTACTTTTGGTTGACTTTTTTCAATATTTGAATTATTTTTCTTTAAATTTCTCCTTTTCACACCACTCCAAATATTTGGTAAACTTTTTTTGGACGGTTTATAATAATCAGATAGGCGCATTATCTGCAAAATAAATTTTTAACAACTATGTAATTATATACCTTTCTGAATGAAAAAATTATTAACTTATATGAAATTAAAATTTAAAGAAACATTAACTTATATGAAAAATATTTAAAAATTATCAAATTTATAAAATTAATTTTTTTAAATAATACTAAAAAGGAAATAAATATTTAATAAGACCCAAAAAGTTAATGTTTTGAATGAAAAAAAAATTTTTTTGTTAGGCAAACAAGACATCAATTAGAATTTAATTTACATGAAATGCTTGAAGCATTAATTGTTATTTGCATAAAAACAGAAAAGTTATAAATAGTAATTTGAGTTCTCGCAAAAGAAATTAGGAATGTTTTCCAGATAATAATTTCCAGCAAATTTTCCATAACTTATCTAAGATTTTAAAGTAGCCATATCATCAGTAATCATTTATAAATTTGTAATTGAAGAATGTGATCCCAAAACACATTCAGTCCATTTTGATCTTTTTTTTTATTTCATGAAATAAAAAAAATCATCAGTATGAACTGAAAGGCTTTGGGACCACACTTTTCAATTGCTGATTACAATTCTTCATGAAGCATTGAAGAATTGTAAATCAGCTAATAAAATTCTTCATTTCTCAATACAATTCTTCATGAAGCCGAAAAGAAAAATTCCAACAATTCTTTTACGAATTGTTGGAATTTGTTTCTTTTCGGGCATATAACTTATTATCCTTCTTAATAACTTTGTCAAATTCAATTCTTCAAAATAGAATCGCACTCTTCAATTATACCAACCAGCAAACAGGATGAATTTCATTATCTGCTAAAATAAGGCATTTAATGAACAATCTAAAACAAGATATTTCAGATTATTTATATTACAATTCTATACAAATATAAAATAAAAATTCTATTATTTTATACGAATAATTTTGGATTTCTTTTGTTTAACATTGTCTCTCATCTAATCTGATTTTCGATAATAATGTAAATACCATACTACCAATTTATTAATCAGAATACTTTCTGGGAGAAATTGTGTATGCTAAAATCAAATCATCTTTGTACTCACAGGTCAACTTCAAGGTCATTCGGTATATATATAATAAAGTCTGGGCATATAACTTATTATCCTTCTTAATAACTTTGTCAAATTCAATTCTTCAAAATAGAATCGCACTCTTCAATTATACCAACCAGCAAACAGGATGAATTTCATTATCTGCTAAAATAAGGCATTTAATGAACAATCTAAAACAAGATATTTCAGATTATTTATATTACAATTCTATACAAATATAAAATAAAAATTCTATTATTTTATACGAATAATTTTGGATTTCTTTTGTTTAACATTGTCTCTCATCTAATCTGATTTTCGATAATAATGTAAATACCATACTACCAATTTAGTAATCAGAAAACTTTCTGGGAGAAATTGTGTATGCTAAAATCAAATGATCTTTGTACTCACAGGTCAACTTCAAGGTCATTCGGTATATATCTAATAAAGGCTGGGTCTCACAGGCGTAAAATGCGACGTCAATATGCTGATGTAAATGCATCGCGCACAAAACGTTGAGTGTACTGATGTTAGACAAACCGAAAGCGTATGATGCGACATAAATAAACGTCGTTTAGCTATTGGTTAAGTACTGTGAAATCATCAAGTGTTAGCTGATTCAACATGAATAGCTTATCATCATGATCGGACATTTTTTATCGTAAAGGAATCGATATTTTCTCGTTTCTTCCAGAAATGCTTCATTATTGAACGCGCACCCGGTATCTACTCTACTCGCCATAATGAATTAAGAAATAACACAATCTCTCTTCTGATTGGACGAATGGCCAACGTACTCTTGACGCAGCGCATAAAGTTGAAGAAAAGTTATCTCCGGCGTAATGACACAGCATCTAGCAATATACAGGAAGTGATATCATCAGCATAGATACGCCGACGTATTTACATCGCGTTTTACGCCTGTGAGACCCAATCTTAACTGTGAGAGATGGAAGAACAAAGACAATTAGAAAGTTGTAGAATACCATCAAACTGATCTAAAGGCCGTCATACTCGGAGTGATTTGTCGTCAGATCGGTTTCTAGATTGCCGGTTTGTCAGACAGATTGTATGTCCCCACACACGATATAACGACGGATCGTTTCCGATCTGTCGTCGTCTGATGATACACACACACATACACACACACACACACACACACACACACACACGGTGCGATCTGTCATCAGATTCGTCGTCAAACTGCCGAATTGTCAAACCGATTGTAGTACTGTACTTCACACGCCGAACGGTTTATCGTCAGAACTGTCGTCAAGCAATCACTACAATCAGTGTGTTGGTAGCATGGAGTACGAGATACTTTTCTATGAGCCTTTGGCTTTATTACTCTAAAGAAAAATAGAATGAAAAGAAAAGTTTAAAGTTGTTTCTTAGTTACTTAAGTAACTAAAAAATAACTTAAAATTTCTATATAACTGTTCTGTAAATAATCACAAAAACGAAAAACTTTCAATCGAATACTTCAGTACTTAAAACTACAAATAGGCCTCGATTAGCGCGACTTCGAATAGCGCGAATTCGATTAGCGCGACCATATACTGAACCATATACCTAACATGTTAGGTATATGGTCAAAAATCTCTAGCTGCCTTATGAATCCATGTCCTAAGCCAAGGTTGAAATCGCATACACAAGATAATTGTAAATATATAGACCTCCCATACGATAAAGAGGTAAGAAAATTAATTAATAAAATACCTAAAATATTGGATTATAAGGTGGTATGGAAAAGAGGAAAAACTGTATATAATAATTTAAGAAATGCAAAAGAACCAATACCCAATAATAGGAAAGCCGGGGTATACGAAATCCCCATAGTTAATAATGATAATAATACAATCCAGTTTTATATTGGGAGTACTACACGCAATATAAACAAGCGTGTCAATGAACACAAGGCGGACATAAGGGCAGGCAGGATGAATACAGCATTAGCGGAAACTTATTATACATCTAATGTAGATATCCAGTGGGCGGAAGCAAAAGTAATTAAACCTATATATGATGGAAGAGGGTTAACTACATATGAAAGTATTGCGATTATTAAACGTTCTAAACAACAAATTGTAGTTAATAATAACACTCCAGAAGATCTACCAACATCGTGGACGTGGGCCGCTATAAATAATATTTGATATATAGAATGAAGCCAATATTAGGTGGTTTTTATTAAACATAGCTTCAGGTTACGTTTTTCCTTATGTTAAATTATAAGTTATTGGTTTTTTGTTATTATTTAAAACGTATACTGAGAGCATATAAGGTGACTCAATCGACCTACATCCACAATACCTCCGTATGAATATACGATAATTTTTGGAATTGTTAATTACTAAAAATGTTAATTTACGTATAGAATATATATTTATGTTTTCTGTTAGTTGTATTTTTATTATTTTTATTATTTTTGATCTTTTAATTTGTTTTTAAAGTTATGTTTAAGTACGTTTAAAAATATTTATTACTATATTTTAAATTTTAAATGTTAAAGTTCGATGTTCTAAACTTCGAACAATTTAAAAAAATCTATGTTATAAAAAAGAATTAGAATAATAGAAAATCAGCTAAATAAAAAACGTTTGTACTGAAGATGGGCCATAATCTAGCCCGAAAACGTTTTAGATGATTAAAAGTTTTTGCCTTGCCTAAAGAGCTGTTTATTTTTGATTTAAATTAAATACAGCAAGAGCTAGTTATATATTAGAGCACTAGTGTATATAGTATTTTTCTTAAAATTGAATAATTCTTTATTTTTTAATAAATTTCTTCTTTAATTAATTATTTATTTATCATATAAAATATTTATATTTTAGAAAAACTCTTTCAGAGAATGGATAACTAATTATCAAAAAAGAAATATTTCTGGAAAATATTTGAGCGAAACAGAGAGAGCTAACTATTTTTAGTTATAGCTTTAACTATTCATAGTCAGATGGATGAAGCAAAATGTTAGATTATCTGCTGTTGAAATGCGTTTCGTGTCGCATCCGGCAGCGCGACGTCGCCTAAATACAGTCGGACCCCGTTAACACGCGGTAGTCGGGGTCCATGGTTACTAAACCGCGGGTTAAATGAACCGCAAGTTACAGTATTAATAAATTGAGCGATAATATAAGTTCCAACATTAATATGAATTTTCTGTGTGATTTGACCAATACAAAATGGTTGAACGTGCAGCTAATCTCACTCATCACGAAATTTAATGACGATGTCTAGAAGTGATATCACAAGCGATTGCTTATCAAGGGACCATGGTAAAACCGTGTTAAGCAGACTCGCGTCTTACTGAACAGCGAGTTAAGAGGGTTCGTTATAGTATGTTTTTTAATAATATATATATATATATATATATGTAAGATCAGATGATCCACACAGACACTACTTATAATTTGTTTAGTATTTTTTATTAACATATAAGACTACTCCACACGTGTCTCTCCTCTTAAACGTGTTGTTAGCTCCAAGTGTTGCCAGTCCAAGCGCTGCCTGCTCTTTCTATACCTTATATATATATATATATGATTCTGGGACGTGTGGTTAGCTCCAAGTGTTGCCAGTCCAAGCGCTGCCTGCTCTTTCTATACCTTATATATATATGATTCTGGGACGTGTGTATATATATATATACGTCCCAGAATCACGAAGATACTTTTTTTTAATGAGTATATATATTCTCATTAAAAAAGCCTGCTATTTAGGCGACGCCGCGCTGTCAGATGCGATGCGACACGCATTTCACTAGCATGTAATCTATTTGCCTATTACTAAGAAAATATTAATCAAATACACTATACTAAATCAGACAAATGACTCTCAGTGTACATTAGATGTGAATTGGCTGATTAAGAATATTTAAAATATATTTTAATCTTATTAAGAGGCTAAATATTATCCTGCTGAAAGTGTTTTGTTTGATTTCAGCTGATCTGGAAAGATACAAATTCTAAAAAGAAAATACATATTTAGATTTACCTTTCCCGATAAAAAAGCAGTAGGATGAACAATGGAAATCTTTGCTTCTTCAAACTTACAAGCATTTTTCAATTTTTTTTCAACTTTTTGTTCATCAATGCAAAAATTATTGTAATATGACTGGTGATTTAAAAATTCTGTTTCTATTTGATTGTTATTCATATTTGAATAATTATTTTCGTTAACTGCAAAAAAGTTAAATTTTAAATTTCAATAAACTAATTAAAGGATTTAAAGCAGGGGTTCCCAAAGTTTTGCCTATGTGATCCAAATTGTAAATTCCAAAATATTTGGCGGGCCAAAATAATTATGGAAAAATACATTCAAATCGATAAAAAGTTACGCACAAGGGAAAGATTCTTCCCAAAGTTTTGCCTATGTGAGCCAAATTGTAAATTCCAAAATATTTGGCGGGCCAAAATAATTACGGAAAAATACATTCAAATCGATAAAAAGTTACAAGGAAAAGATTTATACTAATTTTATAGCATAATCGTAATTTGTTTATGAAAATAATTACTTTTTATTACAAACAGTTTAAAATAACATATTTCAAAAATAATTAAATCATTTCAAATAAAAAGAAAAAAATAATAAATTCATCAGTCTGAAATGTGACTTGCGCAGTTGTTGTTTTCTTTTAAATAATAATATTAAATAATTTCAAATAAAAAGAAAAAAATAATAAATTCATCAGTCTGAAATGTGACTTGTGCAGTTGTTTTCTTTTAAATAATAACATCGAGCCTTCTAAATCGGTTAAATGTATTTTTAACATCTCTTGTAAATGTTCATCACTTATTTTGATCTCAATTTGGACTTATTAATACTCGTGATTGAGAAAGTTTTATCGCATATACAGGATGTCCATAAATGAATGTCCCAGTTTCAATGATCTATTATAACAATTTAATTTAGACTATTTACAACAAATCATATATCAAATTGAAGGTAAACTAACCTAGTTTTTCTTACAAATGTTCCATATTTGCACCTTTACCTATAGTCCAATTCTTCCCACGCTTTGGTTAACAAGTCCGGAGTAATGGAAGCCATAGCCTCTTCAATTCTATGTCTCAACTCTGGCAAATCATTACGTAGCGGCGGAACGTACAGACGATCTTTTACAAAGCCCCAAAGGAAAAAATCGCATGGCGTTAGATCAGGCGTTACACTAGTGTAAGACGGTGTAGCACTAAGACATTCGATTTGGCTAGTGTAGCTACACTAACGCGTTCGATTTATCGGTGTAGTGTAAAATTTCTACACTAGCCAAATTTTTTTTTGCTGAACGTGGAAACCAGCAAAAAAGAGCTCTGTCGTTTCGACCATTACGATCAATCCAACGGTCACGGACTTCGACATTCAACTACTCCCGTACAAACAGATTCCAATGGGGAAGGGCTCCATCTTGTTGCCAAATAAAGTTTACAGGTTCACCATCTACTAATTGGGGAAAGAGCCATTCTTGTAAATCTAGATAAGTCATTCCTGTTACGGTAGCTTCAGCGAAACAAAATGGTCCGTACACTTGACATCGGGACCCAACGCAGAAAATGTTTAAGTTTGGGAATCTGTTTGGTGTTCTACAAGTTCATGAGGATGTTCTGACCCCCAAAATACGAACATTATGGGTTGAATTGAAATTACAGATTCACTCTTAGCAAACTGCAGAACACAAAACGCTTTACGATCAGGAGTCGCCATTTTGTTTACGTGGCGCTGTAAGCGAGAAAACAAAAAAGCAGTAATCGCGCATGCGCTTATTTAAAACTCAGTTAATCTTTAAATATAATCTGTATTCGATTTGTGAAAACAAAAAAGCAGTAATCGCGCATGCGCTTATTTAAAACTCAGTTAATCTTTAAATAGCTGTATTCGATTTGACTACACTGGCATCACTAGTGTACCTTTTTAGTGTATAGTTGGTGCATCGGTGTAGGATTATTTTTTAGTAAAACGAATATAGTAGTGTAGCAGCTCAACATTAGCAAGATGGCGGTTATATCAACAATTGCTCGTTACTTTCTACACTGCTACACCGTGTCTCCAGTCAGTGTAGAATAGTGTAGAAATTTTACACTACACCGATAAATCGAACGCGTTAGTGTAGCTACACTAGCCAAATCGAATGTCTTAGTGCTACACCGTCTTACACTAGTGTAACAGTGTAGTCAATTCGAACAGAGCTAATGTGACCTTGAACCAACACACTACAACGCTTACAATTGTTACTATTAAAATTTATAACTGGGACATTCTTTTAAGGGCACCCTGTACAAGTGCTTCCAAATAATGAAAACATATTTGGAAGCACTTATACGTGTATTTTTTAACTGAACAATTTTTAATTATAATAAGATAAATTTTATTTTTTTTTATAAAAATGTAAATTATCGCTGTGAATTCAAGATCACGGATGATCTGACATCGCGGGCCGCACTTTGGGAACCCATGATTTAAAGTAAATAGTAATTGGATAGGATTCTACTTTGGCTGCCTCTCTTTTTCGTGTCTGACGCATAAAGACGCAACAAGGAGCGAAAAAAAGCAACAAGAATTAAAACAGATTATAGCGCGTCTTAATGCCTGTCGCTTTTCCGTGGTGGATAAAGTAAATGTTATTATGCATCGGAATGCATAACAACATCGATTGTCTCGCGTTTTCGCATTCAGCTCCGCGAAAACGCGAGACAGTCAAAGTAGAATCTTACCGTTTATTGTTTTTAATAAAATAGGGGAGACAGTCAAAGTAGAATCTTACCCGGTAACTGATATGGTCAGTAATTACGAACGATTGATTTTATAAATGGTCAATTATAATAAAATTTCTTTTAAAATTTTAAATAATAATAATTATTGTAAATTATTTAATAATTCAACTTTCATTTTTATCTAAAAGTTACTTCTAATATTTACGCGAGATTTTAACATTATTCATAACGACATAAAAATTAGCATAATAGGACAATCATCACAAGATTCCATAATCTGACAAAAATTGTTATTATTTTTGTCATAAATGGTTAATTGAAGTGTCTAAATATTACATAGATAGAAATATTCGAAAATATACAAAATAATTTCTATTATTTTTAATATAAGCGAAGTCTTAAAATACAAAAATATCTTATTACTTACTGTGTTATGTTCGTACGAACTTCAAGTTCAAAAATAATTGCAAGTATGTCATTGGTTGGCTCGATATCACATGATATTATTTTGATTATTATTATTTTTTTTTTTTAAGAGGATATTTACTTGTTATAAGATAAATTTTAATCAATATCTTTTGTTTTTTTATATAAAATTTCAATAATTTTTTTAATTAAATTTATAATATATAATGACTTATAAAACATTAGTCGTAATTAATTAAAAATAAAATAAAAGAAAAATGAAATGTTTCTTAATTCATAGATCAGTTTGGGATTTTTTGTTTAATGAATCATTAATTAATAATACTGATTAATTGCTGTATTGGAATAAAAATGTAATAAAACTGAATTTAGATCTTTAAAGATAATTAAAATTTACAGTATCAATATACAGGGTGTATCTTACCACCCGTACCACCCTTTTTTTTTCTCGGAAACTCGATGAGGTAGGAAGTAGGGAGAAAAATTTTGATAACCAAACTATATCCGTAGAATCGAATGGTCACGATAAAAATTTTGTGGGCCACCGGAAATAGAGGAACAAGGGGTCAACTTTGAAATCTTCAATGAAAGGATGCTTCCCAACTACTTAATCCCATCAAAAACCATTTCAGCCAAGTCTCGTGCCTCTTTATCCGTAAAAAGTTGTGAGATATCATGAAATAAAAGGGATTTTTGATGGGATTTCACTTCTTTTTGTGAGTTATTTGTAGAATAGAATAACAATTAAGGTTGCCGACAGCGAACGAGGGAACGTCAACGTAACTGCGGCTGCGAATGCAGATTTTCTGGATTTTTTAATTTTTCCTTTCTTTGTATCCTAAACACTATCTTCATCCCAAATTTCAAGTTTCTAGGGCTGCTAGAAGTACCATTGATTTTTGATGATCGGTCAGTGTCGAAAAAACGAAATTTTGAGTACATCTATCTTTTCTAATTCAAAAGATATAAGTGTGAAATTTAGATGTTGCGTTCCGTTTATTAACTACTCTAGATAAAAAAAATTTCAGGTTCTTGGGCAACTCCAACACAAAGATATGGAGGCGTCAAAAGTACCCTGAGTTCCAGAAAAGGATGGTACGGCCGTGCTTGCTCGACTTGGCGGGAGCACTGCCGTGCCCCCAGAGGCGTCAAAAGTACCCTGAGTTCCTTCCAGAAAAGGATGGTACGGCCGTGCTTGCTCGACATATAATTATATACAAATATAATTTTTGTATATATAAAATATTTTGGCTAATTTTTATACTTTTATTTATTTGTGTAGTCTGGCAGCACTTAAAACGTTACCACATGTCTTATCTCTTTGCTTCTCTGTATGTCCATGTAGGCTATGTGTTAGATGCATCTGTCCAGTCGTGTACCAAATAAAGTTTCATTACTTTACTTTGTATCACTCGTCAATTTTATTTAACAAAAACGAATGCCGATTTGGGTTAATTGTGGCTAGAACTGTGAAAAGCAAACAACTTTTGTTTTGAAAGTTTTTTAATATCACCTACCGATTGCGAGGTATCATGCAAAAAAATGCTACAGCGTGTATTGCCGATTGAGCTATTCAAGCAATAAAAAAAGAAGAATCCGACAAAGGGCGTCTGTGCATTCCATGGTGCACTCATAAAAGCTGAAACAAATCGGGAAACCCTTGCTCATGACCAATAAAAAAAGAAGAATCCGACAAAGGGCGTCTGTGCATTCCATGGTGCACTCATAAAGAGCTGAAACAAATCGGGAAACCCTTTCTCTTGAACAGCGCTTCTTAAACTTTTCCACTTGGCGACTCCTTTTACCCGAGAAAATATTTTCGCGATCCTAGATATAGAAGTATTTAAACTAGGAATACGAATTAAAACATTTGCTAAAATTTCTACGATCCCAAATTTTGTTACGCGACACACACTTTCTTGAGTATGGCTCCATGCCGAACTGTGATGGCGAAAGACTTGTCGCACATGTGATTCCAGTACTACTACCGAGTACCTAATCTGATTATACTGCTCTTTGACGCTTCAGTAGTGTTCCGCAAGGTACACACAAGTACACAGATGCCCTTTGTTGGATTCTTCTTTTTCTTATTGTTTGAATAGCCCAATCGGCGGTACATGCGGTAGCATCTTTTTTGCGTGATATCTCGCAATCTGTAGGTGATATTAAAAAACTTTCAAAACAAAAATTATTTCGTTTTTCATAGTTCTATCCAATCGGCATACGTTTTCATTGCAGATTTCAAAGTTGATCAATTGTGTCCCTACTTGTAGGTTCCCACAAAATTTTTATCGTGACAGTTCGATTCTTCGCTTATTCTTTAGCTATCAAAAATTTTCTGCCTACTTCTTACCTCATCGCGTTTCCGAGAGAAAAAAGGGTGGTACAGGTGGTAAAATACACCATGTCTATATACTATATGTATATATATATATATTTGTTTTTAGAATAAATATATTTTTTATAATTTTTCGCCAGACTATAGGATTTATTATTGTAATAAAAGTTTGATTTAATAATTGCACTAATTATGATCAAAATGTATTGAAAGAGTATTAAATTTATGAAATAAAGATTAAAAAAATATATATTATTTTATTCCATTCCACTGAAACAATTGCCATAATTGTGTTAATAGATCAAAAATTATTTCTTATTATTTTTTATTAAAATCTTCTTACGTTTCCAAATCAATATATATTGTACTAAATTTTTTTTTTAAATTGTCTTTGATATATAATTAATAAAGTAACTAATGGAAATATATATATATTTTATAATTATCATATGAAATATTAAGCATAAAATATGAGAATTCTGAACTGTTGAATAGGAGCAATTTATAAGCAAAGGCAAATATAGAAAATGTTTTAAATTTATAAAATTTTAAGAAACAATTTCAATATTTTATAAATTGGTAGAATGATATAATAATATTTATATGGATTGTGATAATTTTGTTAACGTGAAGGATGCCTTCAAATTTTCATAACGTTAAACGTTGTACATCTTTACAAAAATATGGGATCGGTGAAAAATACAATTTATTACATTTTCATGAAATTCATTTAATATATAAGTTAGAATTACATAAGTAATACGAAGGTTTAAAAAAAAAATTTTTTTCATCAATTTTTTATAGAAAAAATATTTAAAATTTGAATAACATTTTAGTGAAATAACATTATACGAGGTATTGCTTCCCTTCTTGTATTATAATATCAAAATAGATTACAGTAATATCTCTCGTGTTCACCAATATTTTTGTCATCTATCAAGTTTTATTTAGTAAAGGAACTAAAGAAAATATGAAGAAGAAAAGAAGAAACAAAAAAAAAAAGATTCTCTCTCATTCTCTCATAGGATGTTTATGGGTCTCTCTTGTCTAAAATTATACTATAGTCCTCATTAATATTAGATTTTTCATTTAGCTTTATTTGTTATTTGATTAGCTTTGTTCTTTACTTGTCTTCGATTTGTCATGTTATTTTAGAATATATTTTTTACTAGCTGCCATTTAACCAGACTGAGCCACGCTTTGCTATGGCTCAGTCTGGTTAAATGGAAAAGAAAGAAAAGAAAGAAAGCACATGTTTCTATTATGTTTAATTTCACAATGCTTGTGGGTATACAATATTTTTTGTTGTTCTATTGTCTGTGCAGATATAGAGATTGTCTGATCAGAACGTGCTCACAACCGTGCATCCTCAAGTCTGGCTGCACGTCGTTCTGCTGCTTCCTCCGCACATATTTGAGTCATTCTTTGTCTTTTTCGCTGATCCCCGTTCTTCCTTCAGTTTGATTTGCAATTACTCGTCGCACTACTTCCGCTCCGCGAGTACCACGACCTAAATTTGATTTTCTGCGAAGCATTATTTGGATGAACTAAACCAGATCGATTGCACTGAAAAAGAAGAAAGAAAGTTATAACAAAAACATATAAAATTGCAAAACATTAAAAAAGGAAAAACACGAACTAAAAAACAAAGAAAAATAAAAAATACTAACGAAATATTTCAATTCGCATATAAATCGACACAGCTCAATTCCACACTGCCAATTTCAATAAGAAAAACAGTTAAAAAACGAAATGAAAAAAGAAAAAAATAAACTATACTAACGAAATGAACGTTATGGTAAACGACACAGCTCAATTCCAACGCAATGTCACGCGAAATAATTAAATCAAAAAATGAAAATAAATCGATATCTATGAAAATTCAATTTAACAATGCAATCGGAAATATTGAAATGGAATCGTAAAATTGGAAATCGTAAATGGATCGTAAATCGGAAACATTGAAATGGGATCGTAAAATATTTAGTATAGCGTGTGTTGCTTTTACGTCCAACAGATGGCGCTGTTTTTAAAAAAAAAGCATGTTTTTACCTGTCACAGGTGTGACATCTATATAATAGGTATATAAAAACACGCGCGTATTCGAATGCAACGTTGTGTCAAAATTTCAAACCAATCGGTGAAGAACTTTCGGAGATTTAAGATTAGGAACAAACGAACATTTACATTTTTATTTATATAGATTATTATATTCCAAATAAATGTTATATTATTTTGTTTTATATATATATATTTATATACATATAAATATTTCAATTGTCTATTGTTTCCGCATTTCTTACTTCACTTCTGGATCCATGACACGTCGCTTACTCATGCTCTTTCTAGTTTTGCGGTCAAAATCCTGACGTACGATCTCTAGATATCTTTCACCATGCTAGAGCAACGAGACATCTAGATATCCTTCGCCATGTTAAAACAACGCGACGTCTAGATATCCTTCACCATGCTAGAGCACAGCTTTACCACGCCGGATGGCAGCGCGGTAAAGATGTGGCTTACCACCCTGGAGGATCCGGGTTTAAATCCGGGTCCCACAACTCCAATTTTTCAAGAGGGGTCCGGGCCCGGCTCATTCAACCCCATCCTTCAACCATCCGTTGACCCCATCATGAGTATTGGCCATCCCGTGATGTGCTCTATAAGTGGCTTACTCCAGATATTGAATATCCCACGAGGATATGGCGGCTTAACCAAAAACTAACTAAGCTAGAGCAATACGATCTAAACTCTCCCGGAGTCAAACTTGATGTTTCAACATTATAGACTGGCGCACATGCAGTTTCTTGACTGTCTCTGACCTCACAATTTGGTGTCAGGAGTGAGGTGTGAAAAAAACGAAAATTGGCTCATTAAAACACCTCCAGGACCCTATAGTAATTATATTTAGTTTTGCATTTATAAACTCGAATAGCGTTTATTATTTCACTTATATATTTTAAAATATCTTCTGCAGTTGTGTTTGGATTCAGTCTTGCTATAATATTTTTTCCAAATTTCTGATGAGGTTGAATGATTGATAAAACTGAATTACTGCCATTGCATTCAGTTTCTTTGGAACTGTTTGCTGTTGATTCAACATTAACTTTTCAGATGAGAAAAATTTTATTACATATATCCGATTCTATGGATTCTATTTTGCTTAAAACCGTATCTAATAACATTAATTCTGAAGACACCTAATTCATATTATCAAATATGATTTAATTTGATGTTAATAAATTTTAAAATCATTCTCAAGGGTTGATAACATCAATAATACTCGATTGCATATTTAATCAGATAAATTTGAAATCTTTACTTTTGGTATCAGAGTCAAAACTACTAGAAATATTTACTGACGGATGATAGACTAGATACTTTACAAGATTGAAATTTACATAAACTATATTTTCATTTCATCTTCGATTCTTGACACATTTTCTTAAAATAGGTTATTTTCAGTTTCTTTGGAACTGTTTGCTGTTGATTCAACATTAACTTTTCAGATGAGAAAAAATTTATTACATATATCCGATTCTATGGATTCTATTTTGCTTAACTCCACTTTTTGAATTTTTTAAAATTTTAATGTCAATACACTTGATTGACTATTAACTATTTATAATAAAAATAAATTTTGTTAATAGTTAGGCTTAACACCATTAAATGACAAAATTTTTTTGTATTTTTCTAATAGTTAGGCTTAACACCACTAAATGACAAAATTTTTTTTGGCCAGTGAATAATAATTTATTTATTTCAGAAGCCAATTTGATTAACTCCATATTCTAATGTAAATCGTGGCAATAATGCAATTCAAACGTCTATAAGTGTTGTATTATGCCTAAGACATTTTTGAATTTACCTTTCAAAGAATATAAATATATTTTTACGTCTTTAAAATCACTAAATTGGATGGATCAATTGAGAAACGTGTAAGAATAGTGCGATACCGCCTACATGAAAGTTTGGCTAACCAGTTTTTATTGAATGAATTTTTTTATTTTAGTCAAGATCTTACTTTATCATCTAGGATACGACAATAAGAATTTAGTTAAGTAATTTTTTAATACAATAGTATATAATAACGGCAAGTTGTTCATTTTGTCATAAAAAATAATTATAATCGGTTACTGTTTATATGTGGATATTAATAGAATAACGCTTTTGTAAAATAATCTTTTATTTTGTTTATTATGTTAAACAAAATAAAATCAAAATTAATGCGGACCATATAGAGACTCTATTGCGACCATAACTCGATGACAGCGACTAAAAGTTAGTTTCCATTAGCACGGAACCGCGACGAAATACGCACGTGTTGTAGATAAAGCAGCGCAGTTTTTACGTCATACCTCAGAATAAAATCCGCTAGTGAGACTCTATTGCGACCATAACTCGATGACAGCGACTAAAAGTTAGTTTCCATTAGCACGGTACCGCGACGAAATACGCGCGTGTTGTAGATAAAGCAGCGCAGTTTTTACGTCATACCTCAGAGTAAAATCCGCTAGCGTCTAGTGTCTAGATCAGTGGTTCCCAACCTTTTTTTGGCCATGCCCCACCTAAGCATCTCTAAAATCCTGACATTGCCCCCTGTGACATATAATTTTTTATTATTCAAAAAGTGAACTCCTATTCACGTGGAGAAAGCCTAAAAGGCTATTAACTTGGTCTAAACAGGCTTCCAAAAACATGGCATCCATAAAACAGAAAAATAAGAGAATGAAAGGACAGTTGAAGTACTAAGGAAGAAATCACTAAAAATTGTAAAAAATAATAATTATATGAATTAATATGAAAAAACAGCAAATAAAGTTTCACAATCGCCATGTACATTCTGATTTTAATTTTAAAAATGTGTAGGTCACAATATATATTTATATACTGTATATATTCCTTAAAACCATAAGAAATGAAAAAAATTCATTGTTAATAACAAATTCTTGAATTGCCCCCTTGTGGGACGTGCGCCCCACGTTGGGAAACACTGGTCTAGATGGATTTAATTTTTCCGCGACGGTAAAATCCGTCGAGATTATATCCACTAATGTATTTTGTGAAATTGAATGGTTGGCAACCTTGAGAGTCGAGATGGTGGGATTCTCTTTCATTAAATCTCATTTCTTTACTCAAAATTGCATAGAAACATTGTTTGTATTTCTTCTTATAAATATTTTCGATCCAACATTTTCTCTTCCTCGATTTTGTTTCAGTTTCCTTATTTACTGCAACTAATAGCATCATTTGGTAAACAGCGCGAGCCTTTTGTTGATTAACGTCCATTTTGTTTTACACGAAATGAATTACGGGGGCGGCACTAAGAATTTTGGGGAAAGCGAAGCTTATCGCGACTATGTGAATCCACAAGTACGTTTATATGCGACGGTTTTTGACCGTTCGGCTTTCTCGGCGGATAGTAGGAACCAACCTTAATTCTTTGCGTTCAACCTCGTTCTCCCAATGTTTAACGTTTGAAATATATACTGTATTAACTTATTTTTAAAAATATTTTGAAGATTGAATTCGATAGTATTATTATTATTATTTTCTTTCACTTGCCAAATCGATTAACTCGATCAGTCACACAAAAATTGTAATAAAAATAACGATTACTCCAAGGATATACTAACTTAGGCATTTTATATGTCGTCAGATAAAAGCTACACCTGTTAGTAATATATTCTACAATGTTTATTTGAATTTATATTTTAAAGGAAATTTTAAAAAGACAATGTTTATTTGAATTTATATTTTAAAGGGAATTTTAAAAAACTATATATTAATGTTTATTTGAATTTATATTTTAAAAGGAATTTTAAAAAACAAGTATATTATTTTATCATTTTTCTCTACTTTTCGTTTTGTGGAGTTAATCGATTTGGCAAGTGAGCGGCTCATATTTAAGAATTATGACGATATATAATTATCATTTTCCGAATTAAAATGTTCCCAAACTAATAATTATTAAACATCTTCGTTGTATTCAAACCATGATTCAAACTTAATATTATAAGCTCCACCAAACATAACAGCTGCACTAACTTGTAAGTGCAATCTTATTTCTTTAATTAAATTATTAAACATCTTCGTTGTATTCAAACCATGATTCAAACTTAATATTATAAGCTCCACAAAACATAACAGCTGCACTAACTTGTAAGTGCAATCTTATTTCTTTAAATAAATTTAACAAAAAAAAAAACACACACACATATACCGGTATATATATATAGGCCTATATCGTTAAAATAATAATTAGAATGGATGACAGAATAAGAATTGAACATTTATTTCAATTAATTTTGTAAACTTTTTATTCATTTTTTCGGTTATTAACAATTTTTTAAATGAAGTTTATAAATGTACGAAATCATCTTATTTTTGCCAGGAATCCATTATCTTCTCGACTGTAGGCCAGGAATTCATCTTCTTTGCGATTGCAGGCTGAGAAACCACCATCTTCACGCTTATAGGACAGGAAACTAACTAGATGCCCATGCAGAACAGAAAGCCACCCTCTACGCACTACAGACCGGGAAAGTCGCGCAGGACACACATGCAGATCAGGAAGCCACCCTATATGCGCCGGCAAGCCGGGAAAGTCGCGCAGAACACGCTTACAGACCAGGAAGCCACTCCGAATGCGCCTGCAAGCCGGGAAAGTCGCGCAGGACACGCTTGCAGAACAGGAAGCCACCCTGTACGCGCCTGCAAGCCGGGAAATTCGCGCAGGACGCGCTTGCAGACCAGGAAGCCACTCCGAATGCGCCTGCAAGCCGGGAAAGTCGCGCAGGACACGCTTGCAGAACAGGAAGCCACCCTGTACGCGCCTGCAAGCCGGGAAAGTCGCGCAGGACACGCTTGCAGTACAGGAAGCCACCTTGTACGCGCCTGCAAGCCGGGAAAGCTGTGTTAGATGCGCCAAAGACGCGTTGTAGGCCCCTGCAAGTCGGAAATCCAGGTTCTTCGTGCCTACAGCCAGGAATCCATCTTCTTCGTGCCTACAGCCCAGGAATCCATCTTCATTGGTTTGCCGTCCTGTACGCCATCTTCTTCGCATCTTTAGTCCAGGAATTAATCTTCATCGTTCTGCAGTCCAGTACGCTGTCTTGTTCGCATCTTTGGTCCAGGAATTCATTTTCATCGCGCCAGATAATCAGGAACCAACTTCTTATTCTTCTATACGTCTGAAGGTCATGAATTTATCTTCTTTTAGTTTCCAGGTCAGGAAATTATCTTCTTTACTGCTAAATCAATATCAAAATTTATTTTTAATGCTTTTTTCAATCAAATAAGAGTCTTTATTTCTTTATACAAAATCGTAAACAGTATATGAATTGGCTAGTATTATTCTGGAAAATACATTTTTCAAAGTTTTAAAAACAGTTTAAAAATTTTGAAAAGGTTATTTTTAAATCACTTAGCACATTAATGGTTTCTATTAGAGGGTAAGAATTGAGATTTTAAAATCTTTATATTAGTCTATCCTCGTCATTGAATTCATTGGAAGCGATAATATATTCCAAATGATTAATTGAAATTTATTTATAAACGAATTAAAAATCAATTAAACTTACCAATTATATGAAAGAGTTCGCATAATGCCTAAAACTATTTCAATTTAATATCTTTCCTTCCTGAAGAAATTTGATTTACATTAAGTCTTCGAATTTTCACTGTTAATGATGAAAATTTTTAGTTCAACTCCCAAACGTATAGAAACAATTTCAGTTCGTATTTTCATTCTGTAAGAAATGATACCAATTAACTCCATACACTTACAAAAGATAATGCAATATCTTTTCTGATTCTAGAAAACATTACAATATAGGCCTACTGTATCTGTTCAAGATCAAACATTGAACTTAATAAATCGGTATTAATTTTCAATATAAAATTATTTAAATATAATTCTAAATTCGTTTAATCGAAAATGAATTATATTTTATAATATTAAAGCAGATAATATTGTTAGAGATAACAATGTTTAAATGCTATTGTTACGATCATCAATTACTAAAAATATTAGTGAGTATTGAGCTTCCTAGTATTTTCAGTAGCATAAATTTTATTTGAAAGGTACAAAAATTTCTATATAACATAAAAAAGAAAACTTTTTTTAATAAAAACTTTAACTGTAATTATTGAAAATTTAAATTTTCTAAAAAATTCTAAACAACTAGAAAGTAAAATTCTCCGATTATTTAAGTGAAGAAATTAAGATCCTGTATAATTTGGACAATGAAGACATAATTATAATTTCTTTTTGGAATTTGAAAATTTTATAAATATGCTATTTATCGTTTTCATTTTGGTGGGAGGGCTGCAGCCCTGCAGCCCTTATGGGCGAGCCGCCACTGCAACTATTTTAAATAAAAATTTTAATGGAAAGTATTAACATCTAGAGTAAAAAAATATATGTAATTTTTCAAAGATTCTATCATTAGCTTAATAAAGATATTATTCTTTGTGTATTTATATAGTTTTTATTTAAATATAATGAATATATTATGTTCTTATCTGTAATTATTTCATATTTTTATAGCTTCTTGAACTACTTTTGTTTTAAATTACTAGAGTTTGGTTTAAAGTGTTTAAATATTCTATATAATATAATTGTTTTAATTTTATGAGATATTTAATGGAGTAAGTGGATTAAGAAATGAAAAAGAAAGCCAATAAAAGTTTGGCAAGAATCTTTATGTATATTTTTTATATTTAAAGCGAACATAATTTAAATTTTTAAGTACAGCACAGTATATTAATCTATTCCGAATTTATTTGAATTGGAAATACTATATTTTCCCTGAAAATTATCTGATTTTTCTTTATAAATTCAGTAGTGTATAATTGACAACAATAAAATTCAATATAGAAATCCAAATAATATATTAAAACATTTAAAATTCTAATAAATATTTTAGTAGCAATTACAAGTAAGTTACTATTAAAATATTTAAAATTTAGTATAGTGTGATGAATTTTTATTTATATAATTTTATATATACAAATCACTGTTATCATATGCATAGTGAAATAGTTTACTTGAAATGTTAAAATTATATAGCACATGAAGAGCTCGTTACTATTTTTAATAGACCTATTTTACTTTAAGTTTCTTCTAGAATTTTAAATATCAATTTCACTAAGTATTTTTCTTGCTAAGAATTAATGAATCAACATTGAAAAAAATAACTGTTTCATATTTAATATAAGTTGCAGCAAGAGCCGTAGACAAGTAAAAATTCTTTACAATATTAAACTGTAAACAAATCAAAATTTGCAAAATTGGAATTTTTAATTAAAAAATTATAATTCTGAAATGAATTTATTATTTTTTAGGTTCTAAAGAGACAGAGAAATGTTTTGAAGTTTTGATAAAATTGTTAAAATATATTTAAATATTTAAAACACATCAAATGATATGCTTTAATAGATCTAGTTAACTAGCTTTTTTTTAATCTTTTTAAATATCTAGTGCTTTTACATTAAGAGCACTAGATATCGTTGAAAATGTTTTATAGAGAATAATTTTATTCTGGGAGCGGTAGTGCTCAGCTTCATTGCAAGAATATGCTGCTACAAAAAGAGTAGAATAAAAAGTTTTTTCAAAATTTAAACTTCAAAATTACATAACAATATGTTCTTAACAACATAAATATGTTAAGCACATATTTACTTACGATTGCTAAGATGTTTATAATTTTCAAACCGCTATTTGGTTGATGATTTAGTTCGATTTTAATTCATAAACCAAGTAGCTGATTCTAAATTGCCACAATCATATTATTTTTCTCAATTCTTGGATCAAATTTTTCATCTATTACATTATATTATAGTAGAGTGTGTCTATATACTATACGTACAAATACTATACACTATAAAATAATACTAATACAGTACTATACACTATATGTACCAATGATTCACACTATACGTACCACCGTAAAACACGTAAAAGTATTTTCGTCAAGAATTTCGGTCGGTGACTGTCGGCGATTATCCGTGTCTATGTGAATCAGCCTTTAGATGGATTTTTGCCCCTTATTTTTGTTCTTTCCACTTCTCTCGAATTTTTGCAGACGTGAGAGTTGAATACTGTTTATTATTTTTCATGCCGGACTTAAAATGTTCTTCTCCACGATATTATTCCTATTATTATAATATACAGTGTATTGTCATATTCATATGGCGTATTATTTTTCCATTTCTGAATTGAAATCAATTAGTTGTAGTAATAATATTATTAAGAGTTTCGTCTGATTTAAAATTAATTATGTTTATGATAGTTCTGTTCTCATATTATATGCTCATATATAATAAGTAATTAAATAATTAGTTTAAAATAATCAGCTATTATATTAAATTTCTAAAATGCAGTTAATAAGCTAAAATATGAATAAGTATATTTTTATAGTATATAATTTATTTTATAGCGTATTATATTTGAATACATCGCTGTCATTATTCACTTCAAGTATTGTAAACAATGAAAATTTAATACATAAAAACTGTTATCAGTTATATTGTAAGGTACGAACTTTACATACAGCAACAATAACAATAAGTATATTTATCAAATATAAAAAGCAGTTGTTTATTTTTTTCTTTTTATCCCGCTTTTATTATAAAAATCTGGTTGCTTTAACTGGGAGTAGATGTTCTGAAAACTCCCAGAAGAGAGAGAGGAAAAAAATAATTAGTTTAAAATAAAATTTTATATTTTAACTGTTCGTTGTTTTTTATATCATATTAAAAATAGATATATATGTATGAAGATATAAGTAACGATAAAAATTGAATTATTTTATTCTGTATTTTCATTTTTTATTATTTTTGTAGTTATACTGTATGATGATATGGAAATTGTGTAGGGATAATTATTTTTCCTAAGGATTACATTCACAGTTAAAATTTTAAGCAAATATAGTAATATACAATACATATTTCAGGAGAGAAAAACTCAATATATTTGAAAATTTTAGGAAATTCAGATTGTGCAATAGAAAATTTTTTTAAATTAAAGGTGAATTTTATTAAAATAAGCTAAAAAATATCGACAGGATAGTATAGATGAGGTTCTTTAATTAATGGAAGTTCTGCTATTTTGTAATATTATGATAATATATTAAGTATATTTAGGATTTATTTTTTATTGAATTCTTTTCAATTTTTCAAATATAAAATTCAATTTTAAACTGTGATTGATGTTATAAAACGATTTTATAAATGTTCTTAACAGCTGTCTCCGGAAATATATTTATCTGAATGATAACGTACTTTGTCTAGATAACGTGCTGCATAAAATATATTACTTATTGTTTATTAAATGCTTAAATGATGTATATGATTGATCGCGCTGTCTAGAATTTATATATCCTGTGCAGATTTGACGATCCTGAATATATCTGATCACATTTGAGCGATCCCTCTGCATCAAATTATTTAATAATTGTATGAAAACAGTATAAAATTAAAAAAATGCGAAAAGTATATTAACGAAAACCATCAAATATTTTAATTTATACAATATTTCTAATAAAATGAATAAAGAGGGTATTTTTATGTTATGATTCACATCATAAAATCAGGAAATTCCATGATCGGAAATCTCCAAAAATATCCGGGATTGAACACAAATTGACTTTTAAGTAATCTAATTAGCATTTTATGTTAAAATTATACAATTAATACATAACCATCGTAATTATTACTAACTAATAAGCTATATCATTGATAGCAAAATTTTATTGGCACGCTGAAAATTTTATAGCAACTTTCTATTTGCTTTGATTTTGTCCTTATTTATTTTAAACGTCAGTTAACTCATTTATATGCATTAAATAATATAAATGAAAACTTTACTACAAATGTGAATATAGTACAGTATTTGTGTTTTACTCTGGTAATTAGTTTCGTATCTACTCCGGCTACACATATCGTGACTATCGTGACATTCTGCAATTTATAATTATATAGCTTGATTTTGGATTTGCAATCAATGAACTATACTGTAAAAATGAATAAAAATATGATTGATAAGTGATAACTGATGAAAAATGAATCTTATTCTTGGAAAATTGGGATAAATATATATATTAATACAATGACAAGCTAATCAAAAAATGTTTAATCACGTATTTCTTTTCAGTTAAATCCTATGTTTGAATTCACTTTTTTTAAATTCATATTTCACTAAAATATTACTAACTAAAAATATGCGAAGTTTCTTAATTTAGTTTTAAAAAGTGCCGATAATCTTTTATCTTAAATGTAATTTAATGTTTTTCTTCGAAATATCCTTATTTAATATGAAAATTATTATTACTAATTAGCTATGCATATGTTAATCATTTATTTCACAATTGAATTTATTTATAGATGATGAGATCATGACAAGAAAATGACTAATACAAACAAAATCTAATGAAGTTTTACGGTTCGATAATTTAATCCCAGAAAACAAATCACGTTTTCGTTCTGCCTAATTGCTTCTTAACTACTGTACTACTAAGCTAAACGGAAGTGTGGTTTCGTTTTTTTCTTGCATGTAGGAATTAATTGTCAATTCATTAAATTTCATTAGAATATTATATTTTGTTCATATTATTTATATTTGTTCATAGGCACCGATTCTACAGGTAACTGGGGCAAAAGTATCTTTTCGCTCGTATTATTTAATATTTAAGAATATAAACATTGTCTTGTAAATGCAAATGATTAAATAATAAATAAAAAGAATTATATAGTGTATATTTGGTTAATATAAAATGTTTTTCATTATAGTTTCTATCGAAATGACTGTTCATTTTTGTATAATTTTTCATAAAAAAAGCGATATAAATATTTGGATATTGATTACTGTGGCAAAAATTAAATATCGGTGCCAACGTATAATTTGACTATCTTTTAAGCAATGTGAGATTTACTGATCAGTCATCAACGGAGAGTGTGATAAGGCATTCATCTGCCGTATGAAGATAGGTGGTTGATTCCCTGCTTCATACATCTAAAGTTTTTTAGGGGGATCCGATTCATATCGGCAGTCGTCATCTATATATAAAGCTAGGCTGACACTATCAGAGCACACTCGGACCGAGTTCATTCGGAGATGAACTCGATCCGAGAGTACTCAGACCGAGTTTTAAGTTCGCTTACACCAGGGGTTCCCAAAGTCTTCAAACACTAGAAATGCGGCCCGCAATCTTGAATTCATAGAGCTAATTTACATTTTTACAAAAATAAATAAATTTTATTATATAATTAAAAATTATGTTTAATAAGTGCCAGATAAAATTATGTTTAAGTGCTTCCAAATATATTTTCATTATTTGGAAACGTATATGCGAAAAAACTTTCTCAATCATGAGTATTAATAAGTCCAAATTGAGATTAAAATTAACTGATGAACATTTACAAGCGATATTAAGATACATTCAACCGACTTAGAACCAAGGCTCAATGATATTATTAAAAGAGAACAACTGCACAAGTCACACTCTTCAGATTGATGAATTTATTATTATTTTCTTTTTTTATTTGAAACTAGAAATTACCCGAGGAAGGATCTAGCAATTTTCCTAAATTCTCTTAACTAGAAATTCCCCGCTCCATTTTATTAACAGATTATTGTATTTATTTTTACTAGAAATTACCCGCTCATATAATGAGCGGAAATATACTATTGTGATCTAATCTTATAATACTTTATATACGAGGAGCGGAAATATACTGTTGTGATCAATTCCCCGCTCATATAAATGAGCGGAAATATACTGTTGTGATCTAATCTAACTTATAATACTTTATATAACACAGCATATTGTGGATCTAATCTTATAATACTTTATATAACAGCATATCGTATAATAATAGCTTATCTTGCAAATTTATTTACTATATATTTTATTAAGCATTAGTTCAAAATGTGTAGTAATTGCACGGGGGCCGTGGAGGTTGCACCTCACGGATAGAAAAAAATTTTAATAAGTAAATATTACTTAAAAATTAATATAATTTTATTTAAAATAACTTGTTAAAAAATACGTAAAGACTTTCATGATAAATAATTATCTATAATAAAATTATTGACATATTATTTCTAACTAAATGTATAATTTATAAATATGCATAACCAATGTTTGACTAAAATATATCAATAATAGTAATTTTAACGTCATTTTTAAGCAATATTAGATAATTTTTTTTCATTAAATTACATGGATGAAATAATTGAACGAAAACATAAATAATTTATGTCACTTCTTTGAATGTAAGTGATGTTTTTAGATTCACGAAAATAGCTTTTTCTCATTTATTATTAACTAAATTCAGTTTATAGTTTCCAGTCATATTTTATAAAATTTCTCCATACTGCATTATAAATTATAAAGAAATCACTTCCTCGTTTAAAATAAATTAATATTTAAATTAATAATATTTTTAAAAAGTTAATTATATTATCTAATAATATATATTAAAAAATCTAATTTATTTCGTTTCCATGATAACGATAACAACATAGATACGTTGCGTGAGTATAATAAATAAAAACTGAATATAATAGTAACAATTGCGGTATATGTAATGCGATCAAATTAAATTATATAATGTAGACTTTATTCATAATCTTGTGTCTGGGAAATCGTCTTCTTTGTAGTGTGAGGTCCGCACTGCCCGCTGGGCCCGCAAGACTAGAACGAACGGTTCCCAACAGGCGGACAGCCTACAAGCGGCGTGTGACGCGGGTAAGGACAGGTGACGAGAGGCCGGACAAAACGGACACTGAGACTACGTTTGTAGGTACAAACATCTTCTTTTATTGGAGAGAGATAAATTCTTTACATACAACAGACCCGACAATTTATGTCGGAGGACAATACCTCAGATTAGGTGGGAATTTCCTCCACAGAGTTGTTCAGGATGGGACGTTCTCTCTGGATGGATTGTCGGATGTCCTCCGGATCGGGATCGATGAGGTTGTAGTGACTTGGTCGGTCGGTATGATGACCAGAGACATCGGACTACCGGAAAAAGGGATGCGTTTTTCGATGGCGAAGGTCGAATTCTTGTTGGGAGACGTCGTCGATCGCACTAGGATGTCGGCAGCGTCGACTGTCTTGAGAATATGATTGTACAAAGTCCCAGTTCGATAGATTCAACTGCTCTCTATGGCGGGCTGGAGCCAACTGTACTCTACGGCGGGCTGGAACCAACTGAACTTTCTTTGTTCAGATTCCCCTTCTACACTTTTGATGAACAAATAAACAAGTACATCTCTCCCCTTTTCCAGGGAAGATGGCATCTCGACCTCTGTCTCATAATTTCGCACAGCCCCTCCAAACACCTGCACAATGCCGGAGTTCTTGTGCGGTTTACATCAAACGTGTTTGTTTTCATTTCAGGGGATAGTGGAGAACGGAGCATCTCGGACCCGGCCGGAGAAGGGACCTCCTCACCCGATGCTGACTATAAAGTTGTCGACTCCGATAACTTACGATCGGGTGAGAAGTGACATTCTCCAGCGGGCCGGACCTCAGGCCCCCACAGTAGTATCGCAAGAAAATATTATTATAATTTAGCATAATATGGTGCAATTTACGTTTTTTATATTGTTATGCTTAATTTATTATAATACTGGTGTAACTAGTCACAGATTTCATGGTAAGTTTATTTAATAATAGTTTATATTGTAATTAGTATATAAAATATAAAAATTATGTAAATTTAAGAATATATCATATATATGTATGCAATATATTTATAATTTTTTAGGTAATGAAACTAAGAGAAAAACTTATCATTTTAAAGTGGCAGCATTACCGGTAAATTTAAATTTTATTTAATACTAGTCGCGATATTCATCCTGAATATTTTATGAGATTATAACTCAAATTAATATATTTTAAATAAACTATAAATGGACTTTTAGTGTCATATATAGTTAACTAATTAAATACAATTTGCAGTTATATTTATTTTATTTGATTTTTTTTTTATTTGAGAGGAAAGTTAGCAATATTGATTTCCTTATTATGATACTTGATAATTTACTGTAAAGTACGTTTGAGGCTTTAATTATGGTTGTGAAGCTGGAGAATTGAGTCTCTTAGAAAGATAAAATAAATAAAAACTAGAATTGGCAAAGAATTTACTTGATAAATCTCGGAAAGAAAGATTATTATTCGTAGCAGATTGAATTCCAGTGATCTAACTAAGGGATTGAGAATTGAATTGCATCAATGAATAAATTGGATACATACTGAAAATTGATATTCGCATTGATTCCTTAATTGAACTGAAGTTTACTTTTGTATTTTTTATATTATATAGCAGTTAAGCTTTTATGAAATATAATTCATTATGCAAGTTCGGATATTAATATTACAAATAGTATAACATTTACTGTATAGTTTACAGTAAATGTTATACTATACTATGTATACAGTAAGTATCAGAAGTATCTTTTAATGTATCATCATATAATTAAACTGATAATAAAACAATATAGTGTACAATATGATTTTTATTAAAAGAAAATAATATATTTTATTACTGTATAGTATACAGTAAATGCTTAATTTAGCCCTTCAGTAGTTCTTAATGAGTTTTTAATTTAATATCTTTCATAAAATAATACTGTTATTATTTTATTCTAATATATATAAGAAAAATATTTGATTTTTTTAGAAACCAATCAGAATGTTTTCACTAAAATTTATATAAATTTCCAATTTCGATTTATGAATTTTACCAGCAATTTTCATTGAACGAATTATGTTTGTAAATTCAGGTATACGTAATTTTGATAATTGAAATTTTAACAGTTTTGATCATTTTTACTCCAGAATGGAATAAAAGAATACTGTATCAATTAGATTTGTTTGTTGGTCCATTGTGTTTCTGTCAGCGTAATATCTCAAGAAGATATTAAACAATTTTAATAAAATTCATATGAAGTATAGTATTTCAATCTGTCAGAATGATAAGTTTGTTTAAAAATATTAATATGGAACCAATATTATTGGGATAATAAGAGAAAAAGATGTTCATAGAAGTAATGCAATATCTCACATAATTATTATCTAAGTTGAATAAAATTCGCATATATTACTGAAATTCATTACAAGATCAAGTATGTTAAAATGGTTGAAAGTATATCAGTAATTATGTTTCGATTTTGGTTATTTTCAATTTTTCAATAGATATCAAACTCGAATAATGGAAAATATCAGAAGTATCTTTTAATGTAAATCATATAATTAAACTGATAATAAAACAATATAGTGTGCAATATGATTTTTATTAAAAGAAAATAATATATTTTATAATTCTGGATATTTATATAAAATTTAAATAAATAAATTTTGGAATTTTCAATTCAAAATATACAGTATATTTATATAACAATTAATTATAATTAACAATTATAATTACATGAACAAATAAAATCAAACCGAAAAAAAAAAAAGTATATTTATATAACAATTAATTATAATTAACAATTATAATTACATGAACAAATAAAACCAAACGAAAAAAAATATTTGCATTTAATATTTTCTGAAATAGCTGCCAAATAAACTTATAACAACAGGTAAGAAAAACAATGAATGAAAGAATGTTTGCAAACCAATAACAAAAACTGTTTTGAAAAAAGTAGTAAATACATACATTTTAATAAACATAAAAACGCAAACTCCTAAAACTGTTGAAAAAGAACCTTGAAATATTGGAAATCCAACCAAATACAGAGTATGTCGTAATCTTTCCTTTAAATTTTTTTCCAATATTTGTACGATTGGAGAATGCAAAAATCAAGTGAATTGGATAATTTATAGAAAAACCAAGACATAATATTAAAATAATAGTTGATATTATATCAAGATTAATGTTCCATATTGCCATATACCCTATTGTTTCCACGATAGAAGATACAATCGATATACATACAAATATTGTGTAAATTATGTGAGGGATAAACAGGAAAAAAACAATTATTATTATCAGAGTTATAATCCAAATAAACTGCATGATTGTATTTCTAATAATTGTAGTTTCTTCGACTAAAAGATCGAGTAAGGAAAATATCTTTATAGAAATCTGTGAATTTTCGGCAATTTTATGCATATCCTTCATTAATGTCATTTCTTCAATTTTGCTTTCTACATTTTTAGATATAAAGATAATTCTACTCGATATGATTTCTGTTCTATTTTCGTTAAAATTGATGTCAAAACTGAAAGGAGAAGCGCCTTTGAAACGAAGGAAAACATCACGGAGACCATCAATGAAATCTTGTTTAAATGAAATATTATATCCTTTCATGGAAAATTTTGCAATATCGAGGTTCAGGAAAAGTTTATAGTATTTCAACCAAGAAATAGTTAGATTTGAAGATATATGCGGATGAGATTCTATTTTTTTGGTTAATTTTTCTATCAATTGTTGAACTTTTGGTTCCGAATAATTTTGCGGTTCTTCAATCACTAAGTGTACTGTTGTGGAAAATTGCGTGAAATATTTATAATAAATATTTACTCCTTCTGTTGAAGAATCCAACGGGAGTATTTTAGTAATATCTAGACCATCAATTAAGTAAAAAATACTCCATATTCCAAATCCTAAATTTATGAAATATAGAAGTATAATGATGATTTTAGCTGGTGTCCAAGAAACGATTACATTGATTTTATCTCGAAATAATTTCATGAAAAAGTATTCCTCTTTAAATGCATTTTCTGTGCTATAAATTATATTTTCACAATGAGGACCTAAAAAAAATTTGCAATATTAACTTTTTAAATTTAATGCAAGAACATATGATATGCAAATTGTTAAAAACTGTAAAATATATAAATTACTTATTTCTTTATAAAATTTAGTTTGATGAAGTTCATGTTCCTGGTTTACAGGAACATGAACTTCATCATGCATCCTCCAGAAAAGGTTATTTGATAAAAGTAAGTAAACAAAATGGCTGCATAAATGCAGAATAATCTGATAACAGGAAATGGCGTGGATATTCCGATACAATAGAAAAACTGTAAAATATATAAATTACTTATTTCTTTATAAAATTTAGTTTGATGAAGTTCATGCTCCTGGTTTACAGGAGCATGAACTTCATCATGCATCCTCCAAAAAAGGTTATTTGATACAAGTAAGTAAACAAAATGGAAATGGCTGCATAAATGCAGAATAATCTGATATCAGGAAATGGCGTGGATATTCCGATACAATAGGATAGGAAACTTGTTAAAGATGTTAATGTGATGGAGACTGCTGCTACAGAATATGTTTGGGAGATACGTTCTTCTACACTTTCTATAAAATTAGTTGATCTCCATGCTGCAAGTAAAATGCATGCATCATTTATTTCCGTTGCTAGAAAATAATATATAAATTTAGTTTTAAAAATAGCATGATATATTTAATATGATATATTGAATAATGGTAACCCAAATTAAAATATATTGTAAAATTCAATAAATTTCATATTCTCATTTTTTTCTAAAATTAGCTAATAGTGAGGTAATTTTTACATCTTTGGCCAATAGGATTAACATCAATATCAAAATTAAACAAGTATTATTGAATTACATAATTTATCATAATTGCTTATGGACAAATCATGAGAAAGGTGAAATGGAGCCTGGGCCACATATCTCGCAAATAATTAAATTTAGTGTTTTATATAAAATAGTGAATTTTGGAGCTCTTCTGCATTCAGGACTTAGAAAAAATGGCCTGCTCGCCTTTTATACTCGTGATTCTTGTAAGTATTGAAAAATAAAATTATTCATCAGATTTTTATAAAAATTATGATTAGCCGATGTTTATCATTTTAAAGACGTATAGCCGGTAAAAATGCAATACTTGCCTTATGTCTCTGTTTCAAATGCATTTACATTGTCTAACCTATCGAACCAAACTTTGAATATTAATTTGCTATGAGCCTATGGGAACATAGAGTAGCGACGAAAAAATATATTTAAAACTCCAGACATTTGTTTGAATTTGAAATGATGTTATAGTGTCACCTAGACGATGTCACCATGATGTATCAATAACAAAGATGCACAATCATATGACTCCAGAATGGTATCATTGTAACGCCAATAAAACCCGGACCAACGCAGGGCATCATTTGTATCTCATTTTGTAATGAAAAATATATTGTTTGAATTTCTTTATTTTCTTCTCTTTTTAATAAATAAATAGTGACGTCATACACTAATGTTTGATGTATTAGTTTTTATATATATAATATTTTGGATTGTATATTTTTTTGTATCGAATAATCTCCTACAACCGTATATTTGGTACAGTTTCTTTATGATTGTTCAACTGAAATAATTGGACTTATTACTGTTTAATAGTTCATAAAATGTGCAATTTCCCACACTTACGAAGTTCAAGAATTATTAAATTATGATTAATTGTAGTTTCAGTAGATGATCTTTGACTTGAAAAATTACATAAGAGAAAATTACAAAATTTTCTCTTATGTATTGACATTTTAGCTTATCAAATCATCGAATTTTGCAATTAAATTCTTGCTTTATATATTTCGTACAGAGAGATGTTTTTGATAAACTTTCTATGCTGAAGCAATGATATTTTCATAAAAATATATTTTTATGAAAATAGAATTATTAAATTATGATTAATTGTAGTTTCAGTAGATGATCTTTGACTTGAAAAATTACTTATTAACAAAAATTAACAAGCAATTCTGTCTTTAATATTATATTATATGGCATCTATATTAACTATATCTTTCAATTCCAAAAAAGGGTAAAAGAGAAATCAGAAATCAGATCGATACAGAAAATCGACACGTAAGATCGTCTTTCTGATTACTCATATCCATCGATGTTCATGTCTTTTTTTTTTTTAGTAAGAAACTCATTATCCATACGGCGGATACGTATACATAGATTTTTGTCTATATAAGAGCGGAGGAAGGAGTGTGCGAAGGAGTCTTCTCTCGACAACAAACAGAGAGTCTTCCTCGACAGAGAACGGGGAGTCTTCCCTCGACGACGAATAGAGAGTCTTTCCTCGACGAAGAACAGAGAAGTCCGAGATTTCAACTAGAGATAATATCTTACTACTACCTTTATTAAACCGAAAGACTCCGAATCCATCAGCAATCCGTCGTCACCATAAACTACGAGGGCTCCACAATAGTCAACATTCAATTGTTATGCGATAATTCTAGTGTATATTTTCCGTTTATTTTGTGTGTGTGAATTTTAAAGAACTGGAGACTGAAATTGAAGGACTAAAGATTGTAGTATATTTCGTCTACAAGACAACCTGTGATCATCAAGAATAATCACAGGTATTTATTTCTCCCGCCTCTTCGACGTTAAGCATAATTTCGCAGTTTGTAAAGAATCTCTCTCAATAAATGGAGTTTTGGTTCTTATACCGTGGTCTCTGAGTCGTAAGTAGCAAGCAGAATTCATTCTCCCGTCCTTACTCACGTAAAAACTCCATACTGCTCGTAGGGTCACGCCTGTTTGTTTAGTGTCGTATGCGATACTAAACTAGTGTCAGAACATCCTGATATTGTACCGCTCCGCAAGGTTATGAAGTTCCACAATGTATTTAGTTTGTATTCTAAAAAATATATAGAAATATCTTTTTCGAATACAGGAAATAATTATTAAAAAGTATTAAAATTATTATTTTTAAACCATTTCATAAATTTTCATTTTAAATCGAAAATTACAAATTATGAAAATTCACGAACATATCTGTATTGATTTGTTTATTCTGAAGATTTCTTTTTATCATTTATCTCTATAAAAATTATTCATATCTATTGTTATTTCATAGAAATATAATTAATTCTATGAATGTAATAAGGAAGTTTTAAGTTATCATCATAGAGCAAGGCTTTTCAACCTTTTTTTATGGAAAAAAAACAAATTTAAACTTATTACCGAAGAAATTTCGGCTTAATCAAGCCATCATCAGTGGTTGATTTTTTTTAGATAAATTATAGATAAAGTTTAAAATATTAGATAAAGTTTTAGATAAATTGAGCATATATACAAAATGTGAATGCCAAAAATAGACCAAAATTCACTCCTCTAATTAATTCAATCAAATCATGTTAAAGTCCAATGCAATTTTTGTAAAAAAAAAACATAAGTATCTGATTTTTTCACTATGTTTGTTTCTTTTTACTTTATTGGCAAGAAAAATTGGGATTTGAGGACAATATAACTTAGTGAGATATTGTATTGCAGGGGTGTTCAACCTTTTTTACTGTGTGAGCTACTTTTCTATACTAAGTTATTCGGCGATCTACTCTCTTATACAGACAATGTTCGCCCAACTTGATATTTGATTACATACAACTATGCAGTTAAATGCACTCACTCACTTTGAAGGACTCATTCTCCCAGCCCTAAAAACTTTAAAGAATTGCGAGCTACTTTTCTATACTAAGTTATTCGGCGATCTACTCTCTTATATAGATCACGTTCACGTTCCCTCAACCTGATATCTGATTACGTACTACTATGCAGTTAAATGCACTCATTCACTTCGGAGGACCCATTCTCCCAGCCCTAAAAACATTATTTATATATTTAAAAATTTATTCATCACTTTTAATTATTTTAATTCAACAAATATTTTGGAATAAAATATTTATTTCTGTATTTTAGAAAATCAAAGTTAGGAAAACAACAGATTGATTACAGACTCATAAGTTATAGGAAATGCTGGTTGATTAAAAAAAAAAGTTAATGTGAAATTTGGCATTATGTGGGGCTCGCAATATTTTCATCGTAAAGTTGATACGAAGAAATGGCCAATGGCAGACAATCATCCAAATGATCATTTTTAATTTGCTTTCTTGATTTTTTTGACGTTTATATTTGATTCTGACAAGTATGTCGATCCGAAACACGATAGAATTTTTTGCGTAATATCAGTTAATATTGGAAAATTTTCATGTGTATATTTCCAAATGATAAGAAAATTAGTGATTTCACAATTTTAATGAAAAATAAGCAAACAATAGCAATACCCTTAAAAAGAATTAAAAAATAATTCAAAATAATCATAAATTATTATGTTTTCAGTTTTAATGAAATTTGTAAGGAGGAATAAACAAGGGATCGACTAAAAATCCCTCCGTCCGGTCGATCGCAATCGACGGGTTGAACATTCCTGTCATAGAGAATGCAATTTAGTCATTAAATCTCGTTTTTATCTTTAAATTTCGCAATCATTTTTATGTTTAAATTTAAATCAATTATTAATAAATTAAAGTTAATAAAAAATAAAATTCTTTACCTATAATTAAGAATGGGATGGCAATATTGGTATCAGAATAAGGTAAACCACAATAAAAAGCAAATCCGAAAGCAGAGCATGTGGCTAATATAGCAGATAAACAAGAACAAACACCAAGCCAAGGTTTGCTTCTTTGCCAACTATAGGTAATGAAAGAAATCGTAGAAAATAAACATAATAGAAGTACTGATACAGGTAAAAAAGGTAATATATTTCTCATATAAGATATATAAGTTTCTTCCATGATATTGTTAAAATCTGGTATTACTCGAATATATTGGAATCTTTCATTTTTCAATCTGTTAAATACTTCTTTCGTCCATTCATCTATGTAAGGTTTCTTTTCTGGATCTGTTTCGTCCATTAAGTATATAAGTCTCAATGCTTCTACTCTTTTCACATAGTTATTATCATCTACAGTAACACCTCCCAAATTTAAACCATAAGGTTCATATGAAAAAGTTAGAGGATCAATTTCGATCGGATATTTAAATTTATTCCAATTAGGAAAGGTTTTTTCCTTTCTAGATATTACATTTAATATAGGATTTTCGAAACATTTGCCAAAAGTCATTCCGCATAATTCATTATAATTAATTGTTCTCCCATCTTTGATAATGGTAATATTTTTTATCATATTATCCAAAAATTTTATTTCTTTTAGGATATGATCTACCAACATATTTTCTGTTTTATTAGATTTACAAATCACAAATAACATATGATTTTTTGGTCTGTGGGTTAGTCTGGATACATCTGCAAAATAAGACACTCAGTGGAAAAGTCTCGTCTATCTTTTCTCTAGTTTTCATAAATCTTCCACTTTCAGCGATAAACAAATCATCAATATCTGTTAACTTTTTCATTTTCAAACATCCAGTTAAAAAAATTATTGAGAATAGTGCAGGTATAATTATAAAGTAAACTGGGTACTGACTGATTGTTTTCCCAAGTACTGTACTTTAAACCATTTAGATAAATAAATTTGAAAAAATTTTCGATTCATTTTTTAAAACCACCTAAAAATATGAAAATTAATATTAATACTAAGAAAAGAAATTCTGAATGTATTTTTCATATGATATAAATCTATATACATTATTATTTAAAAATATATACAAATTTAATCTTTATATTACAGAAAGTTTATTATCTTAAGAATGGTAAATCACAAGGCTCTATAGTAATTTTTATAACTTGGAAAATTTAAATAATTAATAAAATATAAAAATTTTATTATTTATATATAATAATTAAATACATGTACATACATTTAAATTCCGAAAATACTTATCTCACCTGAATATTAAATTAGATATTTAAATTATTGCTACAGAAATATTTCCAGTTGTTATAACAGAGAAAATTCACCAATGCATTTCTCAGGTATATATTTATATCGTATAATCACGATATTTATTGAATATTTTTAATTTTCCTACAAAAAAGGAAAGTATTGGTTATTATTGAATATAATAAATTGATCTATTGCCAAGGTTCCTAGCATGATTATTCAAGATCAAAATAAAACTATAATCAAAGTTTGCGTTTTTATAAATATATGTTTTAACCATTTTGCAATCATTAGCGTCATTAATGATTCAAAGTTATTAAAGAAAAGTTGTCTTTCAGTAATCGGCTTAATGTAGGCAGCTTATTGAAAAATCTGGAATGGTTAATTCATTAAATCATATATGACTGATTGAGAAATATCATTAAAAAGAAAAAACTATCGCCTGATGATTTTTTTTTTGAAACTTGTTTAAGATAATTTGTCTTGACAATTAAATTTTAATCGGCTTTGAAATATTGCATATTGCTGTTAATTAAGAAATTTGATATGTTCAGTAGAAAAATCTTGTCTTTTTTTCTAATTTTCATAATTATTTCATTTTTAGTGATAAAAAATCATCAATATTTGTTAAAATTTTCATTCTCAAGTACTCAGTTAAAATAACTATTTAAATCAGTACAGATATAATTATAAAGTAATTTGGATATTGATTGATTTACACAAATAATTTAAACCATTTAGATAAATAGGTATCAAAAATTTGCAATTTATTTATTAAAATTATCTAAAATATGGAAATTAATATTAAAAAATGAAATTTTCTGAATGAAAAGAATTTCTTCGAATCTCAATATAAGCTTTAGAATTGAATCCAAAAATATGACACCGATATCATTCGAAAATTTATCAGAGTTAAGAATTCATCATTGAGCATAAACTCAAGAAAATTATCATCACAATATGAATATTTTTCTGTATAGTCTTTTATCAATTAATGTAAACGTTAATATATCGTTTTAATGTAAACTTATTGATTAAATATGAAAAATTAAAGACGATTTTTGTTAAAAAGTTAATTTAATCAAGCATAAAATCAGAACTATTGTTAAAAAAATTCGATATGCAATCAAACTGAAACATAACTCGCTAAAAGCATATAAGTACGATTTTCTGTTTCCTGTCTTTTTTTTAAAGAGTTTTTGCAGAGACGACACAAAATTTTCTCTTATGTATTGACATTTTAGCTTATCAAATCATCGAATTTTGCAATTAAATTCTTGCTTTATATATTTCGTACAGAGAGATGTTTTTGATAAACTTTCTATGCTGAAGCAATGATATTTTCATAAAAATATATTTTTATGAAAATATCATATAAGGCGGAGTGGGGTAAGGGCGTACTTGGGGGAAATGCATTATCGGGATTTTTTTATTATAAGATAATCGAAATTTTGCTATTTGATATTGTAGTATTCTACTACAAGTTAATATCGATCTATCGACGTAGATAACTCACGATGAATGATGCGAATCCAGTATTTACATCGACTCTTACAAATGCGTCGCGTCCGAACAGCAAACAAAACTTTGACAGCATTTTAAAAGTGCTATAATTCTTAAGATAACTTCATATTAGGAGATATTTTTTTAGTAAGTACGAAGAATATTGATTAAGGTTTACATTACGTAAACAATATTTTTTGACATTTCAAAAGTTTTTGAGAAAAACCCTGGAAAGCACTTGCCCCGTAAATATTGTTATCCAGGGCAAGTGCCTAACAGCGCCATGGGGTAAGTGCCTATTAGGCTGTTCTGCCCTCTTACTTTGAGGCAGCTTAGCAGGATTCAGGAGGGGTTATTATTATTATTATTATTATTATATGATATATATGTTTTTACAATATATACATCCCAACAAAAATTGTCTTAACAACAAAAAATTATTCATAATGATGATATTCATTGTGTGTTATTAATAAAAATACGTTATAAAATAATAAAAACGATTTTTTCTTTAGAACACTTTTTGCTGTATATAATAAATGATTGGCAGAATTTTTTGATGTTATGATTTTCTCTGTCTACATATATGGTATATTTTTTAGCTATGGAATTTTTATTTTATATGGTTTAGTCTAAATGACAGTAAGGTGGATTTTGTTTTCAAAAGAACATTACAGAATTTTAAAATAAAAAATAAAAATAAATCATTAATAATATAATTTGAGTAAATCTTGAATTATTTATATGTAACTAATTTATAATTTACCAACTATTCCCGAAAATTATTTGTCGGCCAGATGACCGCATGGTAAAGCTGTGGCTGACTACCCTGGAGGATCCGGGTTCAAATCCGGGTCCCACACATCCAGTTTTTCAAGAGAGGTCCGGGCTCGGCCCGTTGAACCGTATCCTTCAACCATCCGATTAACCCCATCCAGTGGCGTAGCTGACGGTCAGCAGACCCCGCGACGTGGGGCCCCAACTCACCCTGAAGAAAAAACCTCTAAAATCCAAACAATCAATCTCCAATAACCTTGATTTTAACGCAGAAGAGTTAAACCTATTTAACGCAGGGCATCGGGGTTCGTTAGCTGGAACTCTAAAACTTAGTTAGCGCTAATTTACAATTTATGTATTGTTTTCACATACATTTTTTGTTTCCGAGTGCAGCGATTGTTTGATTAAAGCGCTACAATACGTCTAATGCAGTTCTCTCGAATGCGGCAACTACCACACTAAGCTGTATACATCTATACGACACAAGTTTAAAATCTTATACATAAAACAAGTAAATCAAATTATGCTTACCATTTGTTAGAAAGTAATCACGTGTTTAATAATGATTTTAAAATTTTACATAACTCGACCAAAGAAAAAATATTAGATTTATTAAAAACAGTAGAAATCAATAAATTAAGATATTCTAGTCGTTTACTTAATTGTCAGAATTTGTATACATAATAAAATTATTTTCACCTATATACAGTTTCACTTATTAACTTTATTAATAAATTAGTTTGCGTTAGCCTTTTTTTACGTCGACATCCTTATAAATAAACATTGACACCCAGAGTTACAGGGTTTTGATCGTTTACGTTTAAGCAAATCATTTTTGCGCCGCCATTTATTATAAATGTACAGTACATCGACGCCCTGCGTTACAGAGTTTAGATAGCGTTCTGAAAAAATTATATCGATAAATTAAAAAGAGGGGGTCCCATCGACATTTTTGCGGGGAGCCTCTCAGTTTTCAGCTACGTCATTAGCCCCATCATGAGTGCTGGCCTGTGATGGACTCTGTAAGTGGCCACTGCCAGATACAGTATATCCCTCGTGAGATATGGCGACTTAACCTACCTAACTTAACCGAAAATTATTTATCAAGAAGTTATATTAACTTATTCATATAAAATATAAAAAGTTTGTATTACTCACGTTAAAAACACTTGAATTAACATAACTTCCATACTATAGAAGAATCTAACTACTCCAATACACGAAATTTCTGTCAACAATTAAGAAACAATAGCAACAGTTCAATAATGAAATCGGGTGTATATTATTAAATTAAAATACATAACGCTATGGAAAAACAGCATTTGTTAATAGTATCTTCCCTTAATGTAATGTGCTGACATTCCAATTCAAAATGCATAACATGACTATCAAGTTAAATGACCGTTTTAATAAGCAGAGAAAAAAATGGCGCGATAAAGTAATGATAAAAATCTCGATAGCGATAAAATAATTTGCACGATTAATAAGTTCAACATTGTAGATCGAAAGTCGCAAAAAAAAAACTAAAATTAAATTGAAAACAAAATTTTTTCGGATAACATTAACTTATAATTTGCTAGTTACAACAGAGCATATATAAAAAATCCTCTCGACGTTCTTTAAAGGATCGCAACTTACAAAACTGAATAATTAACTTAATTAAAAAACAAAGACATAAGGATGGAAAAAATTAGAACTAGATCCGACTCTATTGGAAAGGTTCCGACATCATGCCTATTCACGGATGCACACTACTGTACGACGTGGGAGTTTTGCCTGCTGGGTTACCGCCCTGGTTCTCTCCTCCTGAGGCAGCCTGGTGACCCTGTGTTCCCTCTTCAACCACTATATCGACGTCGTCCTTAATGCGGACATCTGAGCGACACAATATACGATGTAGGTGTACTCCCTTCCTCAAATCGTCTACTAGTTAAGGCCTCCATGTAGCTGCATTACAGGAGCACGCCACAACTCCGAGCCGATACATTTCTCTTCGGAACTTTTATTTATATTTTAGCCAACTATTTCTTCGTTATAACCCTTACTTCTTATTTCCAAAATACTTAATTAAATATCATCATAGTCAAAACCATGATTAATTATTCAATTTTATATTTTATTTCCAGTATATTTTTATTTTATTTATTTAATGCAGATGGCGCTTTAGTATTCAGGAAACTAGAGTCATTAGATATATAGAGTACCACATTCCTTTGCGCTACGAGATTCCGACAAATCGGCCATTTTATATCCTACTAGATAGGGAGTTATCATTGTATTCATAGACTATCTTGTTATTTTTAAGAACATGTCTTGTTATAGTGCTGTAAATTGTTCTAATCAAACAGGAAAAAAGTCATAGATTATTTCCTTTCCCTCAAGGTAAAAGAAATTACAGATAAAAAAAGAGTGGTTACCAAATATTAAAAAGAAAACTTTTCTAAATACTATCTTTGCTCTACCTGGTGAACAAACTGCTGTATTTATAAATTAGAAAAGAAATATAGTATTATGATTTACTTTCCATAAAGTTATCCGTGATTATCGAATGGCAGGAGGATATACAATGGCGGCTGAATGCGCTACTGTATCTATCTAGGGACTCTACAGGAAACGATCGATTGCTATCACTCCGATTATTCTATAAATCTTTTTTTATTCGTTTTTATCATTTCCAAATATAATTCTTGTAATTTCTCTACGAATTCTAAAAACCGTCACAAAATTTGATGTGGAATCATTCGCATCAAATTTTATTAAGAGTTATGGCAGTGACTAAGCCAAATATGGTAACTACCGACTGATTCTTATTACAGGAGTCAGTTACTACCAAAAATTCAATTCACTGTATCTTTCGTTCTAAGTTTAATATTATTAACTTAACAATTTTATTCCAGAAAAATATTCGATAGGACACAAGTTTCAAATATGAAGCTTCAAGTCAAATTAACAAAAGAATTAGAGCATTTTAAAAATTCGACAAAGTGTCGTTCTTCATTTTATCATCCTTCTTCTTCTCCTTCGGAGACATTTCTATGGGTGGCATCGTTCAGTTGACTTTGGTTAAATTTAAAAATTCAGAAAGAATTTAATACTCTGCAATTTTTATCTAAAATTTCGACAAATTATCATGTAATCTATAGCTCAATAAAAATTTAATTCAAATGTTAAATATTTCTGAAATCACTTCCGTTTTTATTATTTTAAATCAAAATTTGTGTACATTTACTATGGTATTGAAATTTTATATTAAAAGAAATAAAAATATACTAGTTAGAGAATTCTATTACTAATACAGTAAGACCCCGCTTAATGCTGTTTCGATATAACGCGTTTTTATTTAGAATTTTATATCTCTTATTGATTCACTTTGCCGCGGTTTTTCAAACCGTTATACTCATATAAATCCGAAATCTCACGAATTTGTTGCTTTATAGTATGTTTGATATCAGTGCAGTGCACTATATAAGAAATTCTGCTGCGGTCACTCACAGATCATATTTATGAAGTTTAGCTACTATTACTGAAATTATGGATCAATTTATACAAAATGATCTAAATTTTGATAAAAGTTCAAAAGCAAGACGAAGTGTCATGGATGAAGTGTCTTGCTATCGACAATTGCTTATTGAACGAAAGGCAAAACAAAAAGTGTCAAAACCTTTCTCATCACAAACATAAATTATTTACTCTGATATTTTTGATTTTAATGAATGATTTATGAATATAAATCGATATTAGCAATAAAAAATGAATATAATTAATACAATACAATAGTAATGATACATGACGCGCTTGCAGACCAGGAAGCCACTCCGAATGCGCCTGCAAGCCGGGAAAGTCGCGCAGAACACGCTTGCAGAACAGGTAGCCACCCTGTAATTTTGTACCACGTTACAAAATTAAAAAAAATGGTATGTATATTTTTATTCATTGTCCTGTTTCATCTATCACCATTATTTACGTATTAAGATGACCTCGTTTAACGCTGTTTCATTTAGCGCTTATTTTTTAGTACGTGGTCCCCTTCTACGGGTGTGGGAGAGCCCGTGGTTTTAACTGGCCCCGCCCCCTTATTAATCTCCCTGATTGGAAAGGGGTGGCAAAATATGAAAAAAATGGAGTCTTACTGTAGCTCCCTTATTAATCTCCCTGATTGGAAAGGGGTGGCAAAATATGAAAAAAATGGAGTCTTACAATAGCTGTTCTTCTTCTTCTTCTTCTTTCTGTTTATATGGAGGGTGTAGCCACCGCTTTATCCTACTGTAGCTCCGTAGCTCTCCTTCGTTTAATGTCCAACTTTGTAAAAACCTTGTGCACTTACCCCACTCCGCCTTATATCTTATTTTTAATATATTATGTATATCATTTTTAACTGCTCCATAGGAGTATTTTCCCACCAAGCATATATTTATTTAAAATCATATAATTACTAGCAAAGTGTGCCGGTGTTGTATTACAAAAAAAACATGATTTTGATTATATGCATGTTGATTTCTTCTACAATCTCAATCGTTCAATTGTTCTTTAAAACAACCCTCACAATTTCCAGAAGGTTCATGAACTTAAGAATCTATTGATAGCCTATATATGACTTTCTGCTCTTTAATTTGAAAAAGATTGATCTTGGAGGAACATTGAAATTCATTAATGTTGTGATATTGTGTTTTATACCTACTGATAATTAATTAATCATTTACCGATCTTCATTGTATTGTCCCCAGGAAGAAGTTTTTTAACTGGAAAATTATTTCATGCATTGATTTCATTTGTTATTTCAAATAACTCATATACTGAAATGCTTATCAATAGACTAATTGAATTAAAACTAGTAGAGATTATTTGTTCTTTCTGAATTTATTAAAGAATAAAATTGAGAGATCATTTATTAATATTTTTGTCATCTACTTGGTATACAGTAACGACGCCATGGAATCTTGTGGTGACATCCCAATTCGAACAAAATCATTTTCCTATATAAAATTTATTAATTATAACATTTGGAATATATTGACTTTTGTGTCCAATTTTAATGTAGATTTAAATATGGCCTAAGAAGTTACAATGACGTCATCATTGCGGCGATCTGACGTCACCGTGATAGCACCTCTAAATAAACTTATAACGTCACCTATTGTTACTTCACGATGATATTTATTGAGTTATTTTATGAAATAATTACAATATCCTTAAACATGTTTCTCAAAAATATTTCTCAATTTAGCTTTCAAATTGAGGAAGCAAATAGTTTATTTGTTTCCTCAATTTGAAATATAAATTAAACTAAGGAAAATTTCCAAAATATCCTAAGGCATATTTTCAAAACAGTCTTTATGCAATTAAATGATAATATAAATGAATTTTTCAATAAGACTAATTAATTATTCAATAAAACAATATTAACTATTTTTCTCAAAAATATTTATTGGTATCGATTATTATTTGCATATTATCAAATGCGGCCATCAAAAGATTTTTTGTGCGTCCACAAGAAAATATTTTAATTTGTAAATGGGAATCAAAATTTAAGAAAAACTGAATATAACTACATTAATATCCTATTTGTAGTATTTAAAAAATATATCGTTTATAATAAATTTAAAGAAACCATCAGAAAAATATTATTAGGGTAGTATGATTATACTAATAATAATTGAAACCAGTAAATCTTATTTATTTAATCAAAAAACAATATTTTTTATTAAATAATTGAAAAATATATTTTTTCGAATAAAAATTGACTGTTTGAATAAATTACTTATTTCCACATATTATAAAAAATTTGAAATAATGAATTTTTGTCATATTAAAGAAAAAAAATTGCTTAATTCGGCAATATAAAAAATTATCTTGTGAACTTCTGGACTAGAAAATGCAATGTCAGAGATAACTTATTAAAGTAAAAGCTGATAATGTACAATAGCTAGAAAATCCGAAAATTGGAAAATTCGATGGGTATTTAATAGCTTTAAAACTAATTAAATTTCTTTTAATTAATAATGTATTCATACTTTCATTATTTTTTATTTTATTTATTATTAACCAGTCTGGCATTACGCAGTAATTCTTGGTATATAATATAATTTACTGTATAAGTTTTACTCTTATGTCATCATAATTTATTTTTATCGCACTTATAAAATTATCCGTTGATTCTTTATGTCCAGTTTTAACGTTGATTTAACCAGAATTTGATGTCACGATGATGTCATCATAGTGGGATACGACGTCATTGCCAAGTCCTATATCGGTGTTATTTTGTGGTATCGCCATATATAGTATTTACACACATATGTAATATTTATAATCGGTATGCTAAAAGTTTTCTCCTAGAAAATTCGCCACGTGATATCATAGCATTTAAACCAATCACAATGAAGATAGGAATATCGCTTAGTTTTTCCTGTTAATCAACTATATTTAGTGGCAGCATGGTAGCAGTTAACAAAAAATCGATTACTTTAAATCAGCAGTCTCAAACTCATTCTCTTCAAAGGGTCACTTTAGATTCGATTGTTGGTTGAACGGTCGATTTAAAATTAATACATTACGAGAAAAAAATTATATGAGGTAAATAATATCAAAGATTGACTTTTTAAATATTTACATATTAATTTCCTTAAAATGATATGCCGCAATTCATGTTCAAAATTATAAAGCCATTTGTAAATGATAGAATTCTTTCAATACAGTACAAAACTTTACTTCTAATTTAGGCTATATATAAATCTATTATGCTTTACTGAATTTCAATACCATTTATTAAAACAGTTTAAAGTTTAATAATTTTCAAATATTTCATGAAAAATGTTTGTGATTTTTCCAATTGTCGTCTATAATCTCTATATGCTTATGCAATTATAATAAATGGGACAGGCCACAAAATAAGGCTGGCGGGCTGCCGGATTTGAGACCCTGTTCAGATATTTATAATATAGTTAAAATAGCTTTTTTTTTAAATCTGAAAACTGATATATATTTTATCGAATACTTATTTTATTTATTATTGAAGTACAGGTATATAGTGTATATATCACCCTACATTTATATATTTACAGGTATATATATATACATATATACATATATACATATATATATATACAGGATGAAGAAAAACTTCATCGTAAAATTTCGTGTGCTAATAGGAGGCCTCGAAACAAGTCGAAAATGTCTAATGAATATATGGTCTAAATGGCACCTTTTTTGAGTTATAACCCTTTAAAGCAGCTAATCACCATTGAGTATAGAAAGTGTCATGACGCATCGCGTTGCGTCGCTCTTCTATTTACTACCGAGTAGTAAGAAGGCGAGCTATTGAGACGCGTCTTGGCAACGCGATGCGTCATGACGCTTTGCGTATTTAGAAGAGCGACGCAACGCGATGCGTCATGACACTTTCTATACTCAATGGTGATTAGCTAGCTTTAAAGGGTTATAACTCAAAAAAAGTGCCATTTAGACCATATATTCATTAGACATTTCCGACTTGTTTCGAGGTCCCCTATCAGTACACGAAATTTTACGACGAAGTTTTTCTTCACCCTGTGTATATTTGAAATCAGAGCAGACCGGCTGTAATGTTGTGTGTAATGATGTTATACTTGATAAATTTCAACCATTAATTACCTACACAAATAAATATCATATGCTCTTTTGGGTTATATACAGGGCTATATAAAGTCCGTGTGCAATTTTTCGACTTGTTTCGAGGTCCCCTATCAGTACACGAAATTTTACGACGAAGTTTTTCTTCACCCTGTGTATATTTGAAATCAGAGCAGACCGGCTGTAATATTGTGTGTAATGATATTATACTTGATAAATTTCAACCATTAATTACCTACACAAATAAATATCATATGCTCTTTTGGGTTATATACAGGGCTATATAAAGTCCGTGTGCAATTTTAAAAATTTATAACCTTATTATTAGTATTTGTGATAAAGAAATTATGTAGAATGTATTGGAAATAAGAAAATCTATATTTTTTTTATTGTTTGGATTCTACGGATGCTACACTTTCTTCGCTGACACGTAGCCTACCAGACCGTGGCTTATCATGGATTGAGCCTGTCTCTTTGAATTTTTTCATCCATTTGGCAATAGAGTTCCTATGAGGTGATTCTTTACTGTATTCAGTTCTAAGCTTTCTTTGTACAGCAACAGTAGATTTCAGTTCAGACAAAGGACACAGTTTATTTTTTCTTCAGTTGAAGCCATGGGTCACACGTAATTCTGAAAATGAAGTATTTTTAAAGTTTCGAAAAATTGTTAAATTGTGTTGAAGAGTTACTAAATAATTTTACTTAAAACTAGGTACATTAAGCTTTCTAATACTTTTTACAGATTTTTTCTATCACAAATACTAATAAAGTTATAAATTTTATAAATTGCACACGGACTTTATGGACACGCTGCATAAAGATAGTTTATTCTTTTATACGAGTAGTGTTAGAAAGATTACATATAAAATTAATTTAATTGAATTCTGTTTATCTAAAAGATTAATAACCATCAAAAAAATTTTGATTATTATTCTTATTATTCAAAATTTTACATATAATAAACAGTCTGCGGCCGGCCCTGGATTTGATCGCCAAGTGGAGCATCCTTTTGCACTCTTGCCAGGAATGGCCCTGGCTGGTTATGCATTATTTTTTTATAATACGTACCGATATTCTAAACAATATTGAATAACCTAATTACTATATTTAAGTCTGATCACCAAAAATAATTATTCTAAGTTTGGCGGCTACAACGTTTTTTCATTTAAGAATTTACTCAAAATACAGACAATCCAATATATACATATAAGATATATAATAAAAATGTAAGATAAATTATTTTTTAATTAATATACCTTATATAAAAAAATTAAAAACATTAAAATAATATCTAATATTTAACAAACAAACAAACAAACACAATTATTATATTTATGCAAAAGAAACATTAACTTTTCACAAATATAAAATTTTCTTCATGATTATAAAACTGTCTTCATTTCCGATAAAATACTGAATTTATTTAATTATAGCCTACTTTAATCTATCGATAAACACAATGTGCATTTAATAGTCACGACCAGGCTGTCAGTATAGGAGTTGGATATTTTAATTAATAATAGTTTTGTTCCTTTAACACTATCTTTCTTTTATCATAGATTTCCATTTTAAAATTTTAGCATAGTTCTTTTTATTCATGTTATATTCAGTTACTCTGTGTGAATGTAGCATATTCCGTCGGAAAAAAATATGCTATCGTCGGAGTGATATTTAAGGCAAAATTATAAATTTTAAGATATAAAAGTTAATATTATTAACTTAAAATTAAATTACAATAAAGTTCTTTATTGCATATAGATTCATAAATAAGCGATGCTTTATAAACGAAGATTACAAACTGTCTGATCAGACGGATTTTCAATCCTTGTTCCCATTTAAATTAAATACTGGTCCACAAATTATCTATTACACCGATTGGAAAAACTGTAATTGGGAAGATATCATCAATCAAATATTTTTTTTTCCTTGGCACTCGTTATATCAATCTAATTTGAACCTTGAAGATTTTTATGCATCCTTATACTCGTGGATCGACAATATAATTATCAACTATGTATCAACTCGAGCTAAATTAGTCAGGAGATCCGTATAGATGTAGCTTATATCAGGAAATTAAAAAACAAATTGAACAAACAGTATAAATTATGGAGGAAATCCGGCAATATTTCTGATCTCTATAGTTATTATAATTTAAAATCTGACTTCCTGAACTGTTTAATTATTGATAAAAAACAATATATCATTAAGTGTCTTTGGCTATACTAGAAATAATCATAAATTATGGTCTATTATAAACTCTATTTCTCACCGGGCTAAATCTACCAAGTCACCTTGCTCCTATGAGTTGTTCTTGGATATTTGCAATCAGCTGTCATCAAAATTTTCTGTTCAAGATTACCCGTAACTTTCAAATGAAGCCTTACTTAATACACGAATAGACTTTACAGAAAATTATATTAAATTGGCATTAAAGTCCAATAATAAAAATTCCAAAGGTCCTGACAATATTCCATTTTTCTTCTATCAGAAAATTTTCCCACCTGTGTTAAATAACATTGCTTTTCTATTTAAACGAACTTTGGAAACCGGATATATATCAGATAATGTAGAGCCAAAATGATTCCGATATTAAAAAAAATTTAAGAATCCGTCCGACCCTTTGTCATATCGTCCAATTTCTATATCTGACTATATGTTGCGAATTTTTGAAAAAATACTTTTGAAATATATCGACTTCAGTGTGAAACAGTACATTTCTCCTGCCCAACATTAGCTGTTAAGAACAAATCTACATCTACCAATCTACTGGATTTCACCTCAGACATTTATAGAGATTTTGAAGACAAAACAAATATTAGTACTTTCGTTTTATATTTGGATTTAACCGCTGCTTTCGACTCTGTAAACCTCGATATGTTGTATAATAGATTGCTTAATGAGTTTAATATAGATTATATCTTCACTTACTGGATTATAAAGTTCCTAAAGAACAGAAATTTTTTATTTACTGCAATAATTTTATATCTCCTGATTATATCCCAACTCTTGGCATTGCTCAATGATCCTCCCTAAGTGCTCTCTTCTTCATTTTATATGTGAATTCAGTTTTTACTCTAACATTCATTCCAAACTGCTTGGTTATTCTGATGACTTCAAACTGTATTGTAATAATAAATTGACTCTAACTAACGATATCCAGATAGTAGCAAATTGGTTCACCCTGAATAATCTAAAAATTAACTATAATAAATCAGCATATATGATTTTTTTCTCTTAAAAATATCAGCGACATTTCACCTTTAAGCTGCTGTGGGCATTTAATTTTTATTACAGAACACCATAAAGATTTAGGAATTATCTTCGACTCCAAATTATCTTTTAAATATTATATTCATTATCTTGTAAACCAGCTTCATAACAAATCTGCTTTTACAAAAAAATACTTATCAAATATTTCAAACTTTTATGCTCTCCGAATGTGGTTTTCATCAAATTTTATTTCATTAATTGCTTTCGGAATCAATATCTATTCTTCTGCTCCACGTAGTTATCTCGAAAATCTTGTTGCAGCATATAACCGATCTATTTCTGTCGTGAGTTTTATCATCAAAACCAACCAAACGAGTTCTTCTTCCGACCATGATTGTCTTTCTGACTTTCCAACTATTGATAAAATTATATCCACGCAAGATTTAAAAATGATCAATAAATATATAAATGGAACACTCAATGCAGACGTGATTTACTATAATGTTCCACAAGCCAATTTAAGAAAATCAGAATTTATTCATATCAAAAAATATCGTACAGATAAATCGATGAGCTGCTTCCTTGTCCGTGCTTCTCGAACATACAACAGATTTTACTGACTGCCAGCTCTTAAAGTACTATTTGTTTATTATTTTTTGTATTTTCTGTTATCTGTATTTCTTATAATTTGTTTTGTGGGGGTCACCCGTTTTTTGTAAGGTGTTTTTTTCTTTAAATAAATAAATAATAGAAAAATCGTACTATATCGTAGGCAAGGAAATGCTATATCTATCTTCCACTCAAGGAAATGCAATATTTTTTAGCGGTTGTAACCATTTAACTGGTCTGTATCTAGTAGCATAACGCAATTTTGTGCAATGCATTAACCATAAACTTCACTGAGAACCTATGTCATAATTTATTTTCTATTTTCGTATTTATTACTTTTTATTCTTTTATTTTTATCTGAAAAATCGTATCATGGACATACAATATAATTAACAGAACATTTAGAAATTATTTATAAAAAATCTGTAGAATTTTTTATTGCAAAAAATATACAGTATAATATCTGATGCGGATGGTTACAAATTATTGTATAATTTTCTGCTATATTATTCATAAACAGATTTCAGCATAGCCCTAAAATAAATCTTGTATATGGTATTTTTAAATGTACAATACAATATTTATAAAGGTTTGGAAGTAAACCAAACAGCCATTTATACTTGTTAGTTCTCTACAGAATGGAAGTGGCGTCATCTAGTTAACAAAAGAAAAAAAAAGGAAAACAGAAAAACAGATATTTTTCAAAAAATTACTGTCAAAACAACATTTTATCGGAACTCCTATACGATCTATGTACACATATAGTGTGTATGATATGTATACTTATGAACAGGGCTGATATTCAAAATATTTAACTGGTTCGGTAATATATGAATATTGTATTCTTATAATTTATAAATATCAAATTATTGCATTAAAAATATTTTCACGCTAATCAGTAGTCTTGCTTGCTATTTTACAAAAAAATTAAAATTTAACGGATTAACAATGAAACTAAAGTTAAAACAATCTAAGCAGTAGCGATTACTTAATTAGAGGTTAATGACAACTTGATGACTCCCCTAAGTTAACAAAAGAAAAAAAAAGGAAAACAGAAAAACAGATATTTTTCAAAAAATTACTGTCAAAACAACATTTTATCGGAACTCCTATACGATCTATGTACACATATAGTGTGTATGATATGTATACTTATGAACAGGGCTGATATTCAAAATATTTAACTGGTTCGGTAATATATGAATATTGTATTCTTATAATTTATAAATATCAAATTATTGCATTAAAAATATTTTCACGCTAATCAGTAGTCTTGCTTGCTATTTTACAAAAAAATTAAAATTTAACGGATTAACAATGAAACTAAAGTTAAAACAATCTAAGCAGTAGCGATTACTTAATTAGAGGTTAGTGACAACTTGATGAATAGAATATGCAAAGCTGCTTCTATACACAATAGTGACAATATAGCTTAGCTGAAAGTACAATGTCATAAGTTAATAATAGAATTTATTTTAATAAATTAATTGTTACTGCTTACATAATTATTATACCATTTAACGACTGGCATGGAAATATTAAAATATTTTTATAACCGGTGCTGCTTTCCGGTTGTAAAAATATTCAGCCGGTGCTACATACTGGTTGAATATCAATGATGTTTATGAAACCTAATTACTATATTTAAGTCTGATCACCAAAAATAATTATTCTAAGTTTGGCGGCTATAACGTTTTTTCATTTAAGAATTTACTCAATACAGACAATCCAATATATACATATAAGATATATAATAAAAATGTAAGATAAATTATTTTTTAATTAATATACCTTATATAAAAAAATTAAAAACATTAAAATAATATCTAATATTTAACAAACAAACAAACAAACACAATTATTATATTTATGCAAAAGAAACATTAACTTTTCACAAATATAAAATTTTCTTCATGATTATAAAACTGTCTTCATTTCCGATAAAATACTGAATTTATTTAATTATAGCCTACTTTAATCTATCGATAAACACAATGTGCATTTAATAGTCACGACCAGGCTGTCAGTATAGGAGTTGGATATTTTAATTAATAATAGTTTTGTTCCTTTAACACTATCTTTCTTTTATCATAGATTTCCATTTTAAAATTTTAGCATAGTTCTTTTTATTCATGTTATATTCAGTTACTCTGTGTGAATGTAGCATATTCCGTCGGGAAAAAATATGCTATCGTCGGAGTGATATTTAAGGCAAAATTATAAATTTTAAGATATAAAAGTTAATATTATTAACTTAAAATTAAATTACAATAAAGTTCTTTATTGCATATAGATTCATAAATAAGCGATGCTTTATAAACGAAGATTACAAACTGTCTGATCAGACGGATTTTCAATCCTTGTTCCCATTTAAATTAAATACTGGTCCACAAATTATCTATTACACCGATTGGAAAAACTGTAATTGGGAAGATATCATCAATCAAATATTTTTTTTTCCTTGGCACTCGTTATATCAATCTAATTTGAACCTTGAAGATTTTTATGCATCCTTATACTCGTGGATCGACAATATAATTATCAACTATGTATCAACTCGAGCTAAATTAGTCAGGAGATCCGTATAGATGTAGCTTATATCAGGAAATTAAAAAACAAATTGAACAAACAGTATAAATTATGGAGGAAATCCGGCAATATTTCTGATCTCTATAGTTATTATAATTTAAAATCTGACTTCCTGAACTGTTTAATTATTGATAAAAAACAATATATCATTAAGTGTCTTTGGCTATACTAGAAATAATCATAAATTATGGTCTATTGTAAACTCTATTTCTCACCGGGCTAAATCTACCAAGTCACCTTGCTCCTATGAGTTGTTCTTGGATATTTGCAATCAGCTGTCATCAAAATTTTCTGTTCAAGATTACCCGTAACTTTCAAATGAAGCCTTACTTAATACACGAATAGAT
>AYEL01056588.1:0-17267 GCA_000484575.1 Olivierus martensii | reverse complement strand
CTCACAGAAAGTCACCAACACACTCACAGTGAAGCCACCAAACTCCTCAAATGTAGTTCATTAATTAGAAATTTCCCACCTTTTGAAGTTTTAATTTAATTATATAGTTACTGTTATTTCACTTTTATAACAGCCTCTTAACACTCATTCTCCTTTAACTTCGATTATCTCTAGCCGTTTATCTATTAGCTCTTTCAGTATTGGTACCTTCCTAAACTCAACGGTTTATAAACCATTTTAGGGAAGCGTCCCAAAACTGCTGTTGAAGATAAAGGGCCGATTGTTTATTTCTATCGTTCACGGTTTACAGCAAAAACCGCTAAACGGAGTTTCTATCGTCCACGGTTTACAGCAAAAACCGCTTCTAGACGGGCGTTCAGATAAATCGCGGTTTTAAAAGCATTGCAAAGACCTTGACTATACCGGTCACAGATTAGTTGATACAGATGGGACACTTCGCTTATTCGAAGTTGCTGCCACTATTGGAGTACCTGGCGTTACTCGTTTCATTTTTGTTGTAGATAGTAGGTCAGTTATTATTGTTTCTACGAATCTTATGGCAGTTTTATTACAAAACTTTTATACTTAAAACATTCAATAATTAAAACACCATTTTTATTAATAGTTGAGTTCATTTCAAGTACTGTCCATAGAGGCGCTTCGTTCGTTTCTTGTATACAATAGTCTATGAGAGTGTCCAATCTGTCTCAACAAATCTGTGATACCGGTCAACGGCTAAAATTTGGCTGTTACTACAGTTCCTACGCTGTCCCCAGCAGACGCTCTTCCGATCTGTTGTTTGAAAATTTTCGGCCAATCAGTACCAGTTCCTACGCGCCCCTGTCATTTGAAAATTTTCAGCCAATCAGTATCTCAGGCTCTATCGATGACGTCAGTAATATGGCGGAAGTTCGAAGTGAAGAATGCTTTAAATTACACTTAAAACATTTAATATATTCTTTAAATGATATTTCATTCAATAATAATTCAAATTAAATAGGGAGAATTCTACAAACTATGAAAATTTAACACATGCGCAAGATGCGGCCTAGATTCTAAACCTGGTTAGTGGCTGGTCTAGAAATATCCTTTAGAAACCGGTTTTCTAGACCTCGTCTGAGCCACGTCTGCTAAGACGCTTCGTTTATGCAATGCAAATATATAAAACCTTGGTTCAGACCGCGGCCGAGGTCTAGAACGCGTTTAAACAATCGGTCCAAAATGTTTTAAATCGGTTCGTGCATCGGAGTCATCGAAATTTTTTTTCGATGAATGTCGCTAGGGAACTATTTAAAATGGCGTCAACAGATTTTAATTAAATGTATATATTTTTTATATAATGAAGCTTGCACGTAATAATTTATTTTTATATATAATATTTACAGCGTATCCACAATTACAAATTTATATTATACTGTATATTTGTAAATGATTTTTCATGTTGTCGTGATTTAAACGTGGTATATTAACTGATATACTGTACTTATTAAAAATTTAATGTAATATCATTTTAAGAAAAAAAGAAAACAATAACGTATCTACACTGATGTTCTTGAAAGACGAAAATGTTCATTGAAGGATATATCAGTATAGCGATGAATGATATAAATATAATTTTTAATTTTTTCTTATTATTTTCATGTAATGCTAATAACTGAATAATCATATCATCTTTCTTATAAAAAACTGTAGTAGTATTTAATTCGCTAAGTACTATTTCTTTTGACGCCATTTTTTCAACGAATTCAACAAACTGTTCCAAAACAAGGTAAACATCAATTTTTGTGTTGCAAGCGCTTTAAGCAAAACGATGAGGTTAGGAACGTACCCTATGTTTTCAACGCTGTCTTCCACACTTTCATCGCAAAATCCGCGTCTTTTTTCAATGATGATGCTTTTCAGAGTCTTCTTGAGGATACGAGCCTGGATGTACGCTTCTACGTTTAGAGCCAAATCAATTACTCTGATAGATTTTTGTAATAAGTTGTTGCAATACTATCCCAAGTCATCACACAGGAAATTAACTTTACTTGGCATTTATACATCATGCTCAGTTCATTTGCCTTTAATTCATATTTCCTCATTTTTTCATTTTTAACTGTTGTTAAGAAATCTTGATTTGTGATTCCGATCTCAATAAGCCATACAAAGTTTTTCTGCCATATACAAAAATATCGGTCCTATTATGTTCAAGTTTTATAGACGTCTTTATCTGGGTGTCAACTTCGATTTCCGCACCTTCATTTGCAATTATTTCTTGAACCAAGTGAGATCTTTTCTTTGACAGCTTAAAGCCGAACTTATTACATAAATGAAGATGAATGCAGCGAATTACTTCATTACTCGACGAGAATGTATTATTTATCAAATTCTAGACTGGCGATTATACATAATGTCCAGTAAATTTAATTAATTAAGTACGATTAATTAATTAACCAATTCATATTTACTACTATGAACTGATGCGTGTGCATAATCACTGGTAAATGTCATTCTCACAATATTAAATAAATTTATCGCATTTACTGAAATTGTTAGTGATTATACATAATCACCGAATTAATCATTTTTACCGTAACATACATTACGAAATAATTACTCATACCGCTATAAGCAAATAAAATTCATTCTTCGCTGTGACGTTAACGACAAATTTAACTTGAACTACTATACAATATAGAGTTTTTTTTAACTGTTTTTCATGTGTCAATGTGTTTAGAATATTATTCAATAATTTTTGAATTGACCTATTAATTTTTTACACCAGAATAAAGATTTCTTTTATAGATAAGGAATATTTAAATAAGGAAAGCTTAGCATCATCTTGATTCAAATTTAACCTTTTATTTTTTATTTTTTAGCTAAACAATATACAGTACTATATTTTAAGTAAATAATATCTTAAGGAAGAAATCGATTTTTCATGAAACGGCCAAATATGATACCACTGGACAGTTATTTTAAAAAATGCATAAATTTGATAAATTTATTGATAAAGTAATTATAAACTCCAATACCATCTACCTTTCATAGTTCAATACACTATATAGACAAGCACAAAAGTAGGTGGAATAACTATTTAATTCACAAAAGTTCTCTGTAAAATTGAAAGTACTACAGTTTTGTACTTATTTTTGAATTAAAGTTATTCAACCTTACTTTTGTGCTTGTATATATGATTTATTGATAAAGTAATTGTTAAAAAAATCAGCCCATATCATAATTAAAAAATAAGATATGGTACACTAAAATATGCTAAGAAAAATCTTAAATTTGTTAAATTAAAAACAATTATAAGAAATTATTTCAATTAATTAATTATAAACTATTCTTGTTAATTACAGAGTTAAAAAAGAAAACTTTAGAAAGTTTAGATGAAAATCTAGAAAAATAAAAAGTTGATAAAAAGAGTCACATAATTATTATTAAAGTTTGTTCTTTTTATAAACAGAATTTTATAAAATATAGAATAAGATTTTTCTTTGTGATTTGCAGTTATTGTACTGTGTTTTATTTATTATGTTTCAATCTTTATTACTAAATGGCTATCAATTAAATTTTTTTAAATCTGCATTTTTTATCAGTGTTTAATATTTTTATTTGCTTTGCATTTTATGCCTTCAACATCATAAATGCATTAAAATTTACCAACTATAGAAGCTTTTTTTACATAAAAAATTACTTTAAAATGTCATATTCCCATTATGTAACTGAATGCATTCAGTTTCAGTAGATGTAATAGACCAGCCAATGACATCCACTTGTGTTCAAGGTCAAATATTAGACAAATATGCATAATATGAGCAATCCTGTAGATTTATAATCCTTGCATTATATCAACATTAAAACTGCTAAGATGCATTTCTCTTTTCTGATGATGATCTGATACTTCAAAACAGCATCTGTAACATTGTGAAAACTACATAAGAAACATTATGTTTATATTCCTTCACAACTTAATATTGTCAGTACAAATTCTCATTCTTCAGAAATTAAGATATTGAGTAAAGAAGATTGATCATCAACAACAAAGCCCACACAATTAAAATACTACAAATTATTGATTCATTTGAAATTATTATGTCTAATTCCTTTCAAGCAATCTTTTATAGAAGATGAGTTATATCATAAAAAATGATGTTCTCTTACCTTTTTTCAATTAAAATTTACCATCAATATTCCTAAACAATGTTTCACTTATTGCAATATTTTCTTCTTTTGAATTAAAAGTGACATTAATATGATGTTTTCAAAACTGATCTGGCATTTATTAAAAAGATTTAACAAATGTCTTCCTTTAATTATTCTTTTCTTTATGTAAAACTATGCTACTATTATTATTGTTTACATAAAATAATTACAGAAGAAAATTCCTTGAACACAGAAATTATTAATACTAATACAATAAATTTAAACTCCGAACTAAATGTTGATAAAGCATAGTATAGTTTAATCCTTAATAAATCAATCTTACATTGTAATATTATATACATATAGGGTACTATTATTCAGCTTGTTTCTTAGGGAAAAACTACCATAATATTTAATTTATTTTCCAAATCAGTGTTTTGATCACTGATTACACAGAAAACCTACAGCAACCAGTAATGTTACAATTACCATGTGGTATCTTCAAACTAACCTTTATAATATCCACATTGATTAGCTACCACTATATTTATATAAGAAATGTATTATTTAATTAATAAGTTTTAACTAAAAACTTAAAATTTTTATATAAGTAAACATTTACATAAATTATATATGGTAAGATCCCAATTAACTTGGGTAGTTGAGGAAAAACATCCTCCTATATAACATTCTCAGATAATGTGCAATAATACAGACAATCCTAGACTTATGACTATCTCAACTTATAGCAGTGATGTAATCAGAAAATTCTATGATTGGTCAGTGCAATCTGAGTTCAAGTCCCTGACCTAATTTGTCGATATATGGAAAGGATATTTTTTTGTGTCTGATTCTTGTAATTTCATGTTCTTTAAGATAATGTATAGAGTCCTAGTAAACATTAGTAGTGAGAAATCCATAAATTTTGAGTATTTATGGCTTATATGACCATTCTAACTTATATCAGCAGGATTTCACTGTCATAAGCTGAAACAGTTCTAAGTTTGAGGAAGTCAATTTTTTGAGTCCTATACTCAAAAACTTGAAAATATGGCAATATGCATTTAATATTAAACAAGTTGTTCCAGAAAGAACTAAAATTGCTTACTTTTCAAACGTGATATTTATTATTAAGACTCGAAATACACTGCTCCATAATTTAAACAAATATCAAAAAACGAGCACAAAGAGCAGGATAGTCGATAGATACAGACTTCAGATTTCTTTCTTTTTTAACTAAAATAAATTTATTGTAGCGCTTTCGACCCTCTGGGTCCTCTTCAGCAATACATAAAACAATATTGTTTTATATATTGCTGAAGAGGACCCAGAGGGTCGAAAGCGCTACAATAAATTTATTTTAGTTAAAAAAGAAAGAAATCTGAAGTCTGTATCTATTGACTATCCTGCTCTTTGCGCTCGTTTTTTGATGTTCGTGATATTTATTTTTCATTTAGAATTCATTAGCTTTTAGTACCTAAATTTAATGTTGATTTAATTAAAATGAGAATAGGTACCATGATGATGTCATTGTTATAGATAAGCCATATATTACCCTACACTACTAAAACTTAGTGCTATCTATTATCAAAAATATAAAATTTTGAGGAAAATTAATATATACTGTACTATTAATGGTCATCTTGATATTTAATTTAATCCTGTGGGATTAAATTATATGATGTCAAGATGACCAATAATGATACATCTTCAATACAAAATTTCATAAAAATATGCTAATTCAAAAGTTATCAGTGCAGGACAGTAGACAGAGATGAGCTCTATCTTATAGATCTCATTTCATTCAGAAAGTAGGTTAAAAATAAATTGTATATATATCAAATATTCTATTATATATTGAAGAAAGAAATAAAAAATTTATTTATTGCATTATTTGTAAATTTGATTCTAATTCTAATTGATAATTATCTAAGTTATAATAAAGAAATAAATCTGGAGAAATATTGTTTTATATTTATATTTATGTAATTCATAAAAGCTTTCACTCAATAAATTAGTTGTAAAGATAAATACAGTACTATCTGTTAAAAATACAATGGTACCTTGGTTCGTTAACCAAAATCGTCATTATCCAAGGCACGATTCCTCAAACATTGGCGTAGCTGAAAACTGAGAAGCCCTCCCGCAAAAATGTCGTTGGGGCCCCCTCTTTTTAATTTATCCATATAATTTATTTCAAATGCTATGTACAAACTGTAACACTGGGTGTCAACGTTTATTTATAAGGATGTCGACGTAAAAAAAACCTAACGCAAACTAATTTATAATAAGGTTATCGTGAAACTTTATACAGGTGAAAATAATTTTATTATATATGTTACAGAGAAATGCTTAACAACTCCGGCGTTTTCGGTAGCATATTATATATGTTACAGGTAACTCAAATTTCAGGAAATACTAGAATTTCCTAGTCAAAACAAGAACGTCCTAACACTATTTCCTAGGATGAATGCGAAATGTCGAATATTTCTTATTCAAAGTTCGGAATTTCTAGATTTTCTTAGTCAAAATCTGAAGTGACAAACAGTTAAAACAAAAGTCTTCATTTCTCACGTATTCCCACTCAAAGTTCGATATTTGCCAGCAGATATTTCTTTCTTTAGAGAATATCAGCCAGGATAAACAAATCTCATTGAGGAAGGCAGTAATCTGCGCTAATGGAAGTACATAGAGCTAAATCTGCTTTAAATGCACAAAGCATTGTGTATCGAAGCATTAAAAAAGAATAATATTTTAAGTAATTCTAAATGCCACAAAAGCCTACCTGGCAAAAATAAATAAGAGATACCTAGTTGTTTTTTCAACTTAAAAAATTTTTAATTTGTATTTTATGTTGAACTTCGACTAATAAATATATTAAAATATTTGTCCATAAAAAATTAAAAAAATTTACAATTTCAGTTCTTTAAAGTCAACAATGTAATAATGAATGAGAGCTAGCTCTATTTTCAATTTGTTTTATTTCATTTTCTCAACAGAACAGAAAATAACAATGAAATTGTTATTTCCTAGCAAGTAATAAAAATATGAATTATGTTCATTATAATAATGTTTTTTATCAATTAATCAACAATTTTTTATTCACGATATTACCATAAATACAAAAATAAAAAATAACTAGGAATCTGTTATTTATTTTGCAAGATAGGCTTTTGTGACATTTAGAATTACACAAAATGTTATTCTTTTTATACAAATATAATTCAGATACACAATGCTTAGTGCATTTAACGCGGATTTAGCTCTATGTACGTACTTCCACTGGCACAGATTGCAGACTTCCTCAATGAGATTTGTTTATTCTTGTGAATATTCTCTAAAGAAAGAAAATTCTGCTGGCAAATATCAAAAACTGAGCGGGAATACACGTGATGTGAAGACTTTTGTTTTAACTGTTCGCCACTTCGGATTTTGACTTGGAAAAACTAGAAATTCTATTTTGAATAAAAAATGTTCGGCGTTTCGAGTTCGGCCTAGGAAATACTAGAGCGTCCGACAAGCGTTAGGACATTCTCGTTTTGACTAGGAAATTCTAGTGTTTCCTGAATTCGGATTTGTCCTGTAACATATATACAAATTGTAAAACTTTTAAACAGATGTACATTGATTTAAATGAAAGTAATTTTATTTGGACAGATTAAACAATAATTAAATATATCAGAAGATATTTAAGTTTACACGCTGTTACAAAATCATTCCAAATGTTTGGCATTTTTATGTGCAAATTCTTCTATGAGTAGATTGATGTTTTTTTAGCTCTGTCACATTCTATGGATAACATAGCTAAACCCGCTAATTGCACTTGCGTCATTAAACACATGATTACATTCTAACAAATGATATGCATAATTTGATTTACTTGTTCTATGTATAAGATTTTAAACTTGTGTCGTATAGATGTATACAGCATAGTTTGTGGTAGCTTGCCTCTTTCGAGAGCCCTGAATTAGACATACTGTAGCGCTTTAATCAAATAATCGCTGCATTCGGAAACATAAAAAACTGTATGTGAAAACAATACATAAATTGTAAATTAGCGGTAACTAAGTTTTAGAGTTTTAGCTAACGAACGCCGACGCCCTGCGTTAAATAGGTTTAACTGTTCTGTTTAAAATCGAGGTTATTGGGGATTATTGTTTGAGTTTTAGAGGTATTTTCTTCAGGGTGAGTTGGGGCCCCACCAAGCTCGGGGCACCCCCGCATCGCAGGGTCTGCTGACCATCAGCTACGCCATTGTCCTCAAAGGATTTAATTGAAAATTGATTAATTTGTTCCGGCTCCTCCCCATCATCAGAGTAAATATTAAAAATGCAGATAAAACTCATCTAAAATGTTCTAAAAATATGGAAAGTATCATTTATTTATTATATTTGCTACAAAAAAATTAACATTAATACAATGAATTGTTCATGAAAACAGTTTTTAATTATCAAAATTCACCAGAAGGACAATTGGGTTCAATTTGGAGTTTTTTGATAAACAAACTCGTAAACATTGATTAGACTCGGCATTCCTGCTGAACCGCTCTTCCGATCTAAACGAACCCGTAAATACTGATTAGCAGCATAGGATTCAACGATTATTATATAGATAAGATTTGATTTTGCCTTTTAATGGGCAACGATTATTATACAGATGAGATTTGATTTTGCCTTTTGATGGCAAACAAACAGTGACAAGGATAATTGGACTCACTTCGGAGTTTTTTAACAAACAAACCCATAACTACTGATAAGCAGTTTATAGATTCAACTCTATTATACAGATGAGATTTGATTTTGCCTTTTGATGGCGAACGAGCAGCAATACGCACTCGCCAATTTATTGTCTATAAGAACTGTAGGAATATAAGAAAATAACGATAAATAAATAATAGAGTGCATAATAAAATAAAATAGGACAGGTCCAAGTTAACCTCCTCACAGGATCTCAGACAGACGTTTTTTCTTCTAATGGAATATGAAACTGCGACGTCACACCACTTGCAGGTTCATAATATAACCCAAACAAACAATAGAATCAGACTTTGTTGGCAGAATTTAAAATAATAATTACACAAACAATAGAATCAGACTTTGTTGGCAGAATTTAAAATAATAATCGAATAGAATCAGACTTTGTTCGCAGAATTTAAAATAATAATCGTCTAGACGTCACACCACTCGCAGGTGTCAAGTAATATATATCACAAATAAACAACGAATCAGACTTTGTTCGCAGAATTTAAAATAATAATCGTCTAGAAATCAAGAAACTATTATTATATATTAATTATCATTTAATTAAATACATTTTTATATGGTTATAATTTTATTAATTTTAATAATGGATCTGAATTGATTGTGATAAAAAAATAACGATTAACAACTGAGCTAACGAATCACGTGATGCGACGACGAGCTGTTTTACAGAGCTCTATTTTGTCGAAGTTCACATAATCAGTTGTTGTAAACCAAAGTCTGCGTGTAACCGAGTCATTTTTTTCTTACAGCCACTCATCGTTAACCAAGTACGTCATTATCCAAGGCCATCATTAACCAAGGTACCACTGTATATTAATTATGAATATTAACATGAAAATTATTTTACAACAAATTAAATAAAAACCATTTAACATTCCTTATCCCTTATGAATGAAAATTAGTTAATATTTAAAAAATACAGGTTATTCCAATTGAAACTTGCCAAGAATAAATGAATTATGAACTGAAGAGGAAGGTACATATTTTTAATAATAACTATCAATTACTACAACTCAAAATGTTTTTTTTTAAAAAATCAGACACTTCCACATGCATTCCTGCCATAGCACACACCGATATCTAGCTGATATTCAATTTCACTCCAAGTGCACTCCAGCATGTCTATAGCAATCATGTAACAGTTCTCACCACTGCAATGATATGTGTACATAAGTCGGCAATATCGTGCACCTTCATTGAGTACACTTTGCCTTTGGAATAATCCATGATGATGACTGGATGGCCTTGATGGAAGCATGCTGTGCTTTCACCCTGGAGGATCCAGGTTCAATTCCGAAGTACCACACTTTGGTCTCTGAAGTAGATGCATCTTTCTTGAAAGCTTGCAGAAATTGCCTTTGAACAGTTACCATGCAGTTGCACTCAGCAAATCCACAGTAACTGTTCAAAGGTAATCCACCAGATCACTGTGTGAACTTTCATTTGGAAGTAGCCATTTTGGAAGCAATTGACTTAAGCACTGCTGCTATTCCCTTGCTAGGCATTACAAAACTGCTCACAAAACCTGATCATATAGGTTCATAGAAACCTGTTTGGTGCACTGTAGTAGTGGCACTCTAGTGGCAATTTTTAGAATTAACATTTGGTAAACAGGTATTTTAACTGTAATAGCAAGTGTAATTATGATAAATGTAAGAGTACAATTAATGTACAATTTCAAACCAATTTTCCAGAGACAAGAATTTTTTAGACCTACACCTATTTGGAAAGGGAAAATCTAATGGAATCTGGACATGTACAGTTTATAGCTTTATATAAAACATGTAATCAGATGAATTTTCAATGTACAATCAATGACAAAGGTTTTGACATCTACGGTAGTGGCTGTATTAGAGGAAGTAGTTTCGATTGCGAAGTCTGGAAAATCTTCGCACAGCAGCTTGTAATGAAGTAGACTGTTCTTACCGCGGTAGAAATAGGGGTCGGGAATATTTCACAGAGGGGAAAATTTCTATGACGTAGAAATAGGGGTTGGGAATATTTCACAGAGGGGAGAATTTCTATGACGTACCTTACATGAGTAATGCAATCTGTATTCTTCTTTCACTTTGCATTTTATTAAACACAGAAGACAATTTTATTTTTTATTATGTTCTTTACAAGTTATAAAAACTCAGTATTGAAATTATTATCATTATAGTTTAGATAATTGTATAATGTTTTGTTTTTTGTTCTGTGAATATAGAAGTGAAAATTTCTAAGTTTAAAAATCTTATTTCGATATGATTTTTTCATATAAAATTTGTTTTTAATTGTAAGATAAAAAATACACATTAAACACTCAAAAGTTCGTTTATTTTAAGTATTTTCAGATTTGCATATAATAAAAGTATGAAATTGTATAATACATAACATATTATTTAATGGGCAAAGCCTAGAACTTTGGTGAAGTTGAAAAACAATTTTTTTTATAATTTGCTATTCTTCGAATTCTTAATATTGAAATATATTGCTGTAAAACATTATTATACGCTAGGTAATGGTTATAGAATAGCTTAGAGAGGTGCTTTTAACATGTTTACAGATTCCAGATTATGAAGGATGCATGCGGGATGCACCCTATTAGCTTTGATAACTTTGCTGCCTTCAGCACTTATCATTACATGCATTTATCGTCGATATTATTAAGAAGATCAATCGTGGATGACCTGGTGATTTTTTAGGTGATACGCTCCCCCCTCTCTTCGTGCTGCTTTAGAATGTTGTAAACTGTTTGCCTACTTATTTGTAATATATTCGCTATGTCTTTCACAGGCATCCCGTTGTTCCTATGATGAATGATTAGCAACCTAGAACTCTTAGACGTAGTAGTTGGCATTTTGAAATAATTCGCACTCAACTTCAACAATCTAGTTCATGCCTTTAAATACGGTATTAAACGACACTTCGGTATGCAACGCATCTTATTACTTAATAATTCAGTTATTGCCAGTAAAGTTACGATCCTAATTTATTTCATTAATATTTTTTACATTATTTAATGTATTAATAAAAATTAAGAGCAAAGTATAGTAAACGAAATCGTTTTTTTGCATGTACATGCTTAAATATGCAATATTCCGTCCACTCTCCATTGCTAATCAACCGATGAAATGGTTTAACCCAAATTGTAGCCTACAACGATCAACAACTGAAGTAATGACTCAATCAGTTTTTGCGTATTGTACGAAAGCCGAACCTTTTCCGCTGATGTCAAAACCTTTCTGTCATAGACTGTACATAGTGTTACATAAATTTTCCCTGAAGGAGTGGTGACAAGTAAATGCATTCTTCAAATGAAAGTAAATCAACCTAATTACAAAATAAAATTACAGATGAGAAAAAACAAATAGTGAAAAAATTCAACAAAAAATTTAAATAGGATATTTTTAAATTATTTAAATATATTGTAATGCTGTAATATAAGAAATTAAAAATATTAAATTTATAAAATGAATTGTATTTATCATGGATGGTATTTACTAACAAGTCATTGTAAGCTTGATTTGCATTAAAAACTGAAATAAACATTTATTTTTCAGCTTCAAATATTATTTGCTTGTTTATTTTAATTAGCTAATATTTTTTATTTTTATAATTTAGCTTGATAATGAAAATAAGTTTATGTGGGGTCAATGCAATTGTATTGCTGGAGTGGAGGGTCTATGCGAACATGCTGCAGCAATCATCTAGTTTATAAAGAGAGAAAATAATAAGACTTGCACTTCTCATCTGCAAACATGGGGAAAATCATCAAATAACAGATACAAACAGACAATGATCTGGAGAAATTATTTAGAAAACTAAAATACAATATAAATGTGGATGATATTCCTTTACCTTAGTCCCAGAGTTAATTTGTCTGCTTTAATGTCCTACAAAGTTTGCAGCATTCAGCTGTACCTGTAGCAAATAATGATCAACAACTATCATCAATTACAATAAGAAATGAAGGAAAACTAAATGTAAAGACTTTAGGTGTACTATAATCATTTTTATGATATCCAACAACACAACAATAATGACAGATGTAATACACATTTGTGGCAATATACGAGAGCTGCGGGCGGTGCGTTACAGGATTTAAGTTGACCAGCTTATGATTTAGCATTTCAGTGGTGGTGTGCTTCACGTAATCTGGATGGGAGAATAACGGAGTGTTCCGTCACAGAATTGACTCAGACAACCACTTTAACAACAGTTAACAAATTTATTGTGCGAGAGAGAGTTCTTTACAGTTTTAGTAATTATACAAAACTACCCAAGGAGAATAAATACCTTGTTACTAGAGGATGAAGAATGATTTCTGGCAATCAAAAGAAAGTTTGTTTTCCCTTGCAATTTGTTTCGACATGGAGTCTTCTTCTTGATAAGATGCACAATCATTGTTTGTTTCTTCCCTTTGTAACAATTCACTTGGAAGATCTTGGTTATGATTCAGCAGAAGGCTTTGTCAGCAGTTAGGACAAGATCCGTTAGGCGACTGTCTTCTATGGTGGTTCCAACTCGACTGCTTGACAAGTTAGGAGATGACCAACTCCTTCTGTGGTGCAACTCAACTGTCCTCTCTTCTCCTTGAACTCCCCTCCTTGACCATCCAAGAATTGTTTATCAAAGTCAAAATCTGAGCTTATTTTTGGCCTCCCTGGAAAAACCCACACACCTTTCGGTAAGTTGTTTCCCTAATGACTGAATGTATGTTTTCTCTTCCCATAATTTTTCTTTCTATGATATCCACTCTTTAGTCCAATCCTTGTTGCAACAATTAAAACTGTCAACGACTTTGATTTTATGTGATAGGAAGTAAAAGTCTCCCTTTCAAAATACATTCATCCACCTGAGTTTGTTGTTACCTCTATCCGACAATGTCTCCCTTTCAGAATGCATTCATACACCTGCGTTTGCTGTTACTTCTATTCATGAATGTCTCCCACCTGTGTTGATTGTTACTTTTATCCGACAATGTCCAGAACATTTACATTTGTTGTTTTTCCCATCTATAACATCTAATCCGGAAAGCAGATGATGATAATTTATGGACAACTTACAAAATAAGTTATGTCCGACATTCCACAAATAATTGCCACTATAACATTTTTCTGCCATTGTTTACCAGTTCTTAATTTTTCTAATAGCCACTAGAGTGTCTCTCGCATTAATTGAATTAAGGTGCCAACAAGCATATACTGCATCTTTTGTCACTGAAATCGTTTTCCCCATGTGCTACAGATAAATTTTAGAAAGTGTTTGTTATCAGTAAGTTTCCGTTTGGACAATCTGTATAACTTTTTAACTAAAATATTATCTATTTATCCACAATTAAGAGTATAGATATTCCCTTATTTATGCATAATAATTGGGGCCAGGTTTTTGCATTATATGAATTTTGTTTAAATCAGAAAAATAAAAATTAAAAATTATTGAGACTAGGTGGACTATGGCAATTATATCTTTATGTTACGGCATCATATGACCAAAAGAAAGATATCATACCAGAAATATGATGCTTAATATTAATAAACAATAGACAAACTATAGATCAGGTGTGTCAAACTAATTTTAATTCAAGGGCCATTTAATGAGTCTGTAAGATGGCTGCGGGCCACATCACATTTAAATTTTTTTAAATTACATTTTAGAGTAAGGATTCGAAATATAGATAGGATAATTAAAAACATTGTGTAATCAAATGAACATATTCAAAAATATGAAACTACTACATAATTGCTTTTAATTATAGATGTTTTTTAATTTAATTCCTTGCTATCTTTAATTTTCTATTAAGCATTAAAACTCACATTTTCTGTACAAAAACAAAAGCTTCCATTAAAATTTTATAAATTCAAATATCCATAACTATTTACAATTTTTAAATAAACTAATAACACAACAAATAAATCTTTAACAAGCTCATTAGTGCATCCTTTATGCACGTCCTTCAAAGAGGGATTGTTTGGAACTTGATCATTGTATTTGTCTATTCAAAAATATACAGGTTCTCATGGCTTTCTAGTAAGAAATTTCTCACAAAACAATGCAGTCTGGGCAGGAAAGCACTTAAGTTTGTGTTACCGATCTGAAAGATCAGTGTCATCTGTACATGTACGTCAATAAAGCCAATTGAAAAAATTCATGCAATTATATTTCATTAAAATCAAAGTAGTGCATAATAGTATATGACATAGATATGAAGTGAGAGTTACTTCCTATTATCTCATAACATGTTCCCCTTTTTATTTTTGTTAAGAGCATTGGGGGGGCCACAAAAAATCATATTGAGGGCCTCACGCGGTATTCGGGCCTCCAGTTTGACACCCCTGCTATAGATAAATCAAGTAACACGAACTGTTAAATGTTGTAAATTAATATGTTCAAACTTACAACTTACAAATACAATAAATGTTCATGGTCTATACTTCTAAAAAAGATTTTTGGAAAATATTTTATATAAAATTAAAAATTTTCTGCACTTTTGCCATCCACATCTTTAAGGTTTGTCACACTGCCTTCTGCACATGCATGCTTTATACTTGACACTACTGTGGTCACATTATCAAAGTTTGACCTTGCTAGCATCAATTTTCTTGCTTCTCTTCCAGTGTAAATATGGTTGTTCTGCTAGCAGTATGCAATAAGGAGGAACAAAGAGCAGTGATCCAATTTCTCTAGTTGGAAGGTGTGTCAGGGGCTAAAATTCATTGAAGGCTTACAACATAATATGGGGACAGTGCTCTACCATGTAGAAGTGTGTCAGAGATGATTGAGAAATCTAAAAGTGGTCGGACAAGTGTGATGCACGAAGAGGAGCAGAATGCCTATTAACTTCCACCACTGATGAGAAGATTCAGCAAACTCGAGAAATGGTACTGGAAAACCAGCAAGTTACCATCAACAATGTAGTATTCTCTGCAGATCAGTCATGGTTTTCGACTATCAAATCATCCACGATGAGCTCAGCTTCCATAAAGTCTGTGCGAGATGAGTGCTAAGAGAGCTCAATGCAGAGCATAAGTGCAAATGTGTTAAGATCTGCCAATGCTTATTCGACTGCCACAATAATGATGAAGAATTTTTGAGTAAAATAGTCACAAGAGATGAAATAAGGGTCCATCACTATGAGCCAGAATCCAAAATACAAAGTATGGAGTGGAAACATCCAAGATTGCCAATGAAGAAGAAATTCAAGACTCAATCTTCTGCAGGAAAAGTGATACTGTTTTTCGGGATGCACAAGAGTCTATACTGGAAGACTACCTGGAAAAGGACATGCAATCATCAGTGCAAGATACACTGATTTGCTGGCCAACAAAATCTCTGTAACCTGACTGTCAACAATCTGAAACTAGCAATTCGCACCAAACTAAGGCCAATAGACCATCATACATGCAAAATTTCTCCACTTGCAGCATCATCTACGTCGTTAGTATAGTTTAGGCTTAGCATTCAGCTGTTACATAGCGTTTCGCTCTCAGTTTGCATTTCTCTTTTTAATTTTCTCCATAGTTAAGCTGGTTCATTATGGACTTTAGCAAATTGACCGTTTCTGAGCTTAAGAGACAATTAAAAAATATTGTAGCAAAAAACAAAAACAAAACTGGGGAAAAAGCAGAGTTAATTGAAAGGTAAGTGATATTAAGCCATGCTTATTATTTATAAACTTGCATAAATCACATTGTAAAGATGTGTCACGAGTAGACTATATGTATTATAGATCCTTCGTAGTAAAAAAATTACTTCTTGAGATCTTATAGTAGGATCATGAATGTTGTATATAACTTTTTATTAGCTATTATTATTTTTATTTACATAATGATTTTTATGCTTTGTTTGTGAAAAATATTTCGTAATTAGGCCATGATTTTATTCATATACCATACGTGTAAAAGAAAATCTTTGATGATTTTAGAAAAATTGATATTTAATCCGTACTGCCATTACTCTCAAGAATGCTTATGATGTATCAGACACTTGTCATATTAACCTTTCAAATTTGTTTACAGTTCTCTTAACTTTTCTATAAATTATTTGCTTACAGGAAAGCAGCATTATTATCTTAATAAGCGACACGAATATTATAACCAAATACAATTACAATTATGGGTTACAAAACTCGAAGTTTGTGACTTTGTTGTATGAAGTCCATATGGAATTTATGTTGAAAATATTGTTAAGGACCAAACTTACTGCCAGAAGATTTTAGAGCAAGCAGACTTGTAGAATAAGCATTTTTTTTGTATCAAAATATTAATATTTATTTAATTATTAATAATGCTATATCAATTATCAGAATTATGATTTGTAGAAATGTATAAATGATTAGAAACTATTGTCTCCCTGTTAAATGTTTTGTCTATTCACACAATTTTTATTTTT
>AYEL01056577.1:0-12669 GCA_000484575.1 Olivierus martensii | reverse complement strand
TGCTAAACGGGAACTTGGGTCTTTAACGTTGATTAACCATTTTAATGGCCGATGATCAGTTATAATTGTAAATTTTCGGCCATATAGATACGGTCGAAAATACTTAATGGCCCAAATTATGGCTAAACACTCCTTTTCTGTTGCACTGTAGTTTATTTCAGAACCCTTTAGTTGTTGGCTGGCATATGCTATAGGAAATTCATTCTTCCCCTAATTCTACACTAACACTGCGCCTAAAGCAGTAGACGACGCATCTGTTGATAGTATGAATGGCTTATTCAAGTTGGGATAACTTAATAGAGGGGCTGATATCAAAATTTTCTTTAAGTGTTCAAAGGCTGATTGCTCTGGTTTTTCCCAAACGAATTTGGTTCGATTTCTTAACAGTTCTGTGAGAGATTTGGCAATTCTGGCATAGCCATCTATATGGCGTCGATAATACCCAGTTAAGCCTAAAAATCTGCGAACATCTTTTTCACATTTAGGAATCGGAAAATTTATGACACAATTTTGTCGGGATCTGGTCAATTTTGTCGTTCATATTAGCAGGAACTAATATGACGTTGCATGACGTCATATTAGTTCCTGCTAAGGCCCCTATAGGGGGAGCCAGGCCGTCCGCCATTTTTAATCTGTAGTTACATGGTAGTTGACGTCTCTGATATTCTGGTTACTGTGCAGGTTTATTTGTGCTGTAATTTTCCCAACGTCATGGTTTGTTGTTCCGCTATAAATTGTAGTAGTTCTACAAAAAAAGGTTTTCGATTTTTTAAATTTCCGAAAGAATTAATTCGACGGAAACGCTGGGTTATAAATTGTCGTAGACCAAAGTGGAGTCCTGGTCCTGAAGCATATCTATGTGAGGTGAATTTCATGTTGATTTTTATATTAGTTATCTATTATTCTTATAACCTAAAAGGAAAATTAATTTTAATATTGACAATGCTGTTATTAAAGCAATCTATTGGTAAACTAGTTTGTTGCAAATTTTTGGTCAAACGTTACATATCATGAAATTTTTGGTACCACTTTTTGCCCAGATTCAAAATCCAATTATTGAAATTGAAGATAGTTGTGATGGTGATGGTGGTGATGATATGAATGATCAGATAGTTACAACTAATCAAATAGGCCAAAGTACATTTATATATGCTAAAAATTTATAAAAGATAAATTTGATATTAAATCAGACAACTAATTTTTGATATTTTTATTAAACTATAGCAAACAAAAGAAAAATATCAACAAATCCAATTGATGTATATTTCAATTCTACTAAAAAATTTATCAATGAGAAAATGGAGAGAAGAAGAGAAGAAAAAAAGGAATGTGAAGATGAATCATCTTTATTTTCTAGATCCATTGTATTTAGATTAAGAAAATTAAATGATGCAACGAGAGAGCAGGCATTTCTTGATATATGGAAATTAATTCTTGATTTAGAAAAAAATCGAATTGAATAAATTTTTATGTATAATATTATTATTGTTTACAGTTATTTCATTCTATAATAATATTTATTGAATATAATTTAATTTTTAATATGAATGCATTATAAATTTTAATATTTTTAAACATTTCAGTGATGGACACTGGTAGCCAATACATACAGTACAGTCATGTTTTTATATATATTTTAAAAAAATTGTTTAAAATATAATTTTTCTTCTGATTTAAACTATAGTTGTGTATAATATATGATTGAAGATAATATTGATTATAAAATTTCCAGAATATCAACACAAAGAAATTTGTACATATATTAATCATATAGAAACTGCTGAAATTTGACAATCCGCTTCTACTCTCCTCTATTTACCACTCTAAATTGCCAATCAACTTCACCTTCTGGAAAATGAAAACACTTTGCCAAATTGTGTCTGTTATCTTGTTCATGACTTACATTACAATTTTGTTTAAAAGTTATAAGCAGTGCATGACTGACATAATTATGTTGCTAAAGCCCATTTTGCAAATTCCCAAATCCATCTTGAGGACAAGTGCTGCAGGACAATATATATGATTAATGTTTTCTTTCTTATCCGTTGCATTTAAAAAATATAAACATACAGTTGCTATAATTATTAGCTCTAAAGTTTTAACACCAGCAACAATAGTAGTGTGATACGTTCTCTATCTAGAGATTAAAATACCAAAGAATTTTCTATAACTCTTCAAATTCTGTGTAATCTAGTTAAAGAAATTTTTCATATTTGAGAAAACTGCCTAGATAGATTATTTACTGTATGACTAAATACACTAAATTTTATACTGTGTATTCTTTGAGTTTTGTATACTGTATAATATGAAGGTATTAGCTTAAACTCCCAGTCATTTGAGATTTAAATTATATTTATCCTTATAAAACAAGATTGTAATTACAAATGTCTTCTTATATCATCATAAAAAAATATTTATTATAAACATTTTGCTATGAAATAATAATTAAAGTATAACACTTTTTAATTATTATTTCATGAATATTTGTTATAAAATAATGAATAATTGAAGTCAGTAAACATGCACATAAATTAGAATCAATAAATAGTCTAAATTAGATAAAAAATTTTAAAAAGCAAGGGAATTTTTAATTAAAACAAAAAATCAATACACTACAAGAAATTAACAATTTTTTATTTTCCTCTATATACTACTCTAAAGTACCATTCCACTTCATTTTCTGAATTGCAAAAATAATTTGCTAAGGCATCTCTATTCTGCTGTGCTGGACGTGCACTGCAATTTCTTCTAAAAGTTGTGAAATCTACAAGTGCTCCATTATTATTTATTTCATGTTGGCAATTTCCATTTTGCATATTTCCAAAACCATCTTCTCTATCAACATATGTTGCAGGACAGTACATGTGATCAATATTACTTTCTTTTTTATCACTACTTTAAGAAAATTATGTAAGCAAACCGTTGCCATAACTATATTTTCAACAGTTTCAACATTGGCAAAAATAGTCTGATGGAATATTCTCCATCTTGTTGTCAAAATTCCGAATGTATTTTCGATGACTCGCCTGGCCCTAGATAATCTGTAGTTAAATACAGATTTTTCATGTGTTAAATAATTACCTGGATATGGAGGCATTATATGTTTTAGCTAATGGAAAGGCTTCATCACCTACTAATATATAGAGCAATATCAGAATTTGGAAGTGGTGAAGGATTTAGTAAAGGTAAACTGCCATTCAATAATTTCTTCCCAAACTGTGATCTTGAAAATATGCCTCCATCACTTTCTTGGCCACTTGCTCCAATATTTACCACGGTGAATTTATAATCAGCAGAATAAACAGCCATCAAAACAATGATAGGGAATGATTTGTAGTTGAAAAATGTTGAATCTGAATTTGGTGGAGTTACTATTTTTATATTTTCCCATCAATTGCTCCTGCATAGTTGGGTTTGGTGGAGTTACTATTTTTATGTTTTCCCATCAATTGCTCCAGCATAGTTGGGAAACTGCTATTTGAAGAAAAATTCATCTGCATACTTTTTCCAATTGGTAACAGACGGAATCTGTAAAACTCAAATTACAGTATTTAGAACAGAAAACATTGATAAACTTAAAATGATATTATACCTACATAATAACAAAAAATTTAAATAAATGAAAACAAAGAATTAATAAATATACTCAAATATGTTGATATACAAGATAATAATTCTCAATTTATACATGGTACATTCACGCTAATCTGGTAAATTTTGTTTTTGTGTTTAATGCTGCATGATCATATTCATGAAATAAGCTAATTCGAAAAATTTATATACTTTATTAGAATTTATTGAAGATAGATTAATTGATATTGAGAAAAAAATGGCTGTAATATTTCTAAAGACCTGAAATATATAATAGGGTACTAATTCGAAAAATTTATATACTTTATTAGAATTTATTGAAGATAGATTAATTGATATTCAGAAAAAAATGGCTGTAATATTTCTAAAGACCTGAAATATATAATATAATACAAACAATGAAGATATTCCACACAATTAATAAATAATAGATGCTAAAATAAAGCAAAAGCAAAACTCTCATCATTCCAGAAAACAAATATTAGCAAGGCTTAAGTGATCAAAGCTGCACAACATGATAGTGCTAGCAAATAAAAGAAAGGTTACATTCTCTGATACTGTTAGCAAGGCTTAAGTGATCAAAGCTGCACAACATGATAGTGCTAGCAAATAAAAGAAAGAAAAAATGATTATAATGAAAAATTTATTTAAAAGCATTCAAATGAATGGTGCAAATTCACAAAAAAACAAATCATTCATTTTTTGATTAGTGTTCAACAAACCATGATTTTTTTTAATAGTGCCTGTTGAAAAATAAATTGCACTAAAGAACTTATGATTACCATTGTATGACATCAAAGTAAATACTTGAATCATTTGTCTGTAATAATATCTTAAAGTATTATACTGCCTGGTCAGAAGTCATGATTGAATATTTTTTGCCATGGGTTGTATCATAAATTACTCATTTATATAGTATACTAAATTACATTTTTTGTGGCAATTTGATAATTGATATAATTTATTAACTTATTTAACACTCATTAAAAATCACTTCATATATTCATTTATAAATACAAAAACAAAGACATACCGAAGATATTCTGGTTGAAGTTGATTCCATATAACTTTCAATGTTCTATGAATAATGTTGCATACTGTACTTCTTCCCAAACGAAATGTTACAGCCAAAATTCGTTGAATTTCACCAAGTGCTAAATATCTGCATAAATTTTTGTATATTAAATATAATCAACTGGAGAATGCTTACCTGTATGGAAAACTTAATGAGGAGATATACATGCAACAGCCAACTGAATTTGAGGAAGCCAGCACAAAATTAAAGATATGCAGATTAAATCAAGCCCTCTACAGATTAAAACAAAGCGATAGAATTTGGCGTAAGACATTGAGCGACTTTCTTTTGGAGCTGGGATTCAAGTGCTTTAAGTCAGATAAGTGCATTTTTAACTACTATAGTGGTTCATATAGACTAATTTTACGACTTTATATTGATGATTTATTAAGTATAACTAAAAACACAAAGTTGCTGGAGGACGTAATTGGTAAATTAAAGTCTAGGTTTAAGATAAAAGAGAGTCTAAACACAAATAATATCTTGGGAATGGAAATAATTAAGGAGCAAGACAAGATAACTGTTAAACAGGAGAAATACAGAAATGACATATTAGCTCAGACAAACATGCAAGACTGCAAGCCAAGCTCAATATCCCTTGACCCAAATATAAAGTTAGACAACTACCAGGATTCAAGAAAGTCTGACCAGAAGAAATATCAGGAGATCATAGTTTCCCTCATGTTTCTAGCCACTAAGACAAGACCAGATTTGTCATGGGCTCTAAAATTATTGTCAAGATATATAAAAGATCCGAGAGTAATACGCATGAATGCTATTGAAGGAGTATTAAGATATTTAAAAGGACGAAATCGTATGGACTGTTCTATAAGCGAGGAAATATACAACTACACAATACTAAGTCGCCAGTTGGAGAACTCCACCGGATAGAAGTATCAGTGGATACGCCTTTTACTTAGGAGAGAAAACGTAATTAGCTGGTCGTCAAAACAGCAGCATACAACTGCGTTATCAACATGCGACTCGGAATTATATACATTGGGACATTGCGTAAGAAACGGGATTTGGTTACAGTTATTCACCAAGGAGTGAGAAGTTCGAGGTGTTATCCGACAACAAAGCGGCCATCTCATTGGCCTCTTCTGGATGCACAAGCAATAATTCTAACCATATGATACGACTAGTATCGTATTTGAATAATTAATCAACTGGTAAATGATACGTGTAACATAAAGTACGTCGAAACTAACCGTAATATCGCCGATATGTTCACTAAACCTTTGTGCAAGCAAAAATTTATGTTATGTAAAGAAGGGCTCCTTGAATAAAGAGCCCATAGTCTGGAGACATGGAATGGATCCAAAGAAATGATTGTCAAATTAAAGGGGGATATTGCTGGGTAATTTTGGCGATCATATGGCGAAAAACTCAAGATGGGTTGGAGGGCGCCACATGCGGTCGGCAGGTCATTTGATCCTTCTAAGAACGTGTAAGAGCACGTGGCAGAAAGCCACAAATTTAATATTTTGTCACCAATCAGCTTAAATCGTCATTGTATTAAGTGTGTTTGAATAAATTTGTGTTTTCAAGAAATCTTTCATAATTCTTCCTGACAACAAGATTCGGATAAAATTGATCCCGTCATCTTGCTCGGGATCGAAGATATCCCATCTACAAACATCAATGTGAACTGTGGATCTTCCCATTGAGAAACACATCGCATAATTTACTAACTGATCAAATACAATTATAGAGAGATTAAATATCATACAAATTAATTTGGATAGATGCGCAGCAACAACAGATTCATCCGGTAAATTACTTAATTGATAAAACTTGATTTAGAATTAATTCAGAATTCTGCCTCTCAACGGGTCTTGGGCTTTCCTTTGCACTTCCGTTGGTTTTCTAACAAAACTACAACTGCTGTTATCATACTCAACCCAAACATTAGCGTCTGTTTTGTGCCTGATTTGTCAAATGACATCTCAACAGCAGTTTTAATTGAATTTGGCAGTAAAAAATTAATATTCAAGATGGAGTTAACTATTACAGACCAACTCCTAATCTTCCAAAACATAATCAATAAATATAACCTCTCTATGATAATTGGTGTGGATTCCACCCACGTTCTCCCGTCTAGTTTGACAAAGTCCAGAGCAAAAGAGGCGAAATGTTCCTTGAATTCTTAGTAACAAATAACTTGATGTTTCATAATACCAAGGAATCACCTACCTTTTCTGGCCATCAGTGAGAGAATCAATCGACTTAACTCAACTCTGTCCAAAACTTTAGCAGGGATTCTTAATCCGAATCTCTGCTTAGATGAATTTCTTTCGGGCCATCGTTATTTAACCTTTGAAATTAACACTTCAGGTAACCTTGCTAATAACCAATCAGAACTCAAAAAGTATAAAATCTTTAAAACTAATTGGGATCAATTCAAGAATGACTTCACTTCTGGTATAGGCAAAATTGATGAACTTATCAAATTCATATTTTCGGTTGATCGTATTGTTAATAAACTTACAGTCTTAATAACTAATTGCTGTGAAAAAATGCCATTGTGCAAACCATAAAAATACTCAGTTCCCTGGTGGTCAGAAGAACTAACAAAACAATGAACCTTGGGCGCTTCCAGTTGGCAAGCAATTCATAACCTTGTTGAAAAAGTCCTTACCTAGCAAGCGTCATCGCTTAAACAGCTCACGCTGTCTAACTGAAGGTCTTGTACGCATAAAAATGGCTAACCAGAAACAAAAAATCTTGTTGGTTTTATTACGAGATTAAATTATGGATGGATTCTGTTGAAATATCGTTAACAAATGCTGTGCAAAGAGCAACAGAATTTAATGCTTCTTTATTAAATATTATTAGTCAATCGACAAATCATACTACAGTTATTATATAGAAAATACCATATCCAAGTATATACAGAATTTAAAGCACATTTTCGGATGTCAAGATCGAAATTTCAGGTAAAATTTTATTTCTAAAAGATATTTTAAAATTATAAGTCTACAAAATTAAAACAGTATATATGTATTTTAATTTCGTTGAAAGATTTTTTGTCTGTGTGTATATTTATATTAAAATTTTCTACTAATTATAAACAACATATAATACAAAAATGCTTATATACAATTTTTGTCAAGGAATTTCTCTCTACTATTTCAACAACTTTAGAAACAAATAGTTCTTACAGAATTCCAACAGAAAAAGCATTATTATGAACATTATGAACTTTAGGAACACCTGAATCATTAAGAAGTATTGTAGATAGATTTGATTATCAACAGGAGTAAAGAATTACTTATCTGTCTACAAGTTTCTTCAAATTTGTAACTTTTCAAAAAAGTTTATAGAATGGCCAACTTCATGAAATGAGAAGCAATAGCAAAATATTTTTAGAAAGGTGGAAGTTTCCTAGTATCTTTGGAGGAATAGATGGCTCGCATACCCAAAAAAAGGAACCTACATCATATAAAGAAAGATACTATAATAGGAAAGGATTCACATCAGTGATTCTTCAAGCAATATACAATGAAGTTACAATATTCACAGATATATTTATTTGTCCTGGAAGCATGCATGATGATAGAGTTTTAAGGACTAGCAATCTCTATAGATTTATAAATACAAATCTGCCATCTTCAGACATTAAGCTTCTTTCCTGCCTCTCTTCCACTCTCGCTGCCTCCCATGCTAGCAACGCGTGAAGCCGTCCCCTACATTGGTTTACCACACCAGCAACGTCGGAAAATTAACGATAATTTAAATTGACTTTGTTTTGGTGGGCCAGACGTATCCCGTTTATGTTTGTAAATATGATCGCCAGACTCAATAATTAATAAAATGAATGTAATACCCTAATATACGCCATTATCCCATGTAACCCCACTTCTTCAGTGCTATCCATATATTTAGATCATTCCATCCATATATTTAGATCGTTGCTCGCCGCGTGCATTCGGCACGCGTACCAATTATTCGGCCATTGCCCACGTCCTCATGTTCAGCGGATGCATGCACATCTTCCATGTTCGCTCCTCACCCCAAATAATGCCGCGCATCTCTGCTGTTGGTCCACAGGTATAAATACTCGCTTAAAGAAACCTACCGGCAGGTTAGTTATTCCGACTAATGCTTAACACCATTCCTTCGTTACCCGACAAACCATCTACCTCCCCATCTCTTGCGGCCCGCCAATCGTCCGGAACACTGTCTGCCGAACTACAGAACGCCCTAGATAGGCTAACTACTTACACGATACGGGCATATTCCTCAACTAGGAGAAGGTCGTGGAAACGCACCATTTTAGCGATGCTGCCTGACCGCACATCCACGGCGCCACGACTGTGCCCGAAATGCTTTTGGCCATGCAATGTAGCATGGTATAAGGGCTATTAATCTATATGGATGTGTAGTGAATCGCTGCACGTCTATACAGACTAATAGCATCTCTTTGGTCCCTTGCGGCCAGTCCTTCCTTCTGCCACTGATAGCAGGACTAACGACTGCTATCATCCCTTCCGCCCACGTTATGATTAGCCGCAACTACTCCATTCCAGGCCCTTGTCTATCCCAATGATTTACTGCTACGGGTCTAACCTCATTTATTTAGTCTTTCCAGTACATGTGCGCGCAAAGATATAGCGCACAAACCAACTTGGATACGTCGGCCGGATGGCCGCGTGGTAAAGCTTTGGCTTACCACCATGGAGAATCCGGGTCCGGTCACATACCTCCAGTTTTTCAGGAGGGATCCAGGCCCAGCTTGTTGAACCGCGTTCTTCAACCATCCGGTTGACCCCATCATGGGTGCTGGCCCGCCTGTGATGGACTCTGTAAGTGGCAGCCGCAAAATAGAGAATATCCCGTGAGGATAAGGCGGCTTAATATAACTGACCTAACCTGACCAATTTGGATAAGTATACCGGTGCCGGCGGTCCGGCAAATCGTCACAGACAGCAAAGGGGAAAAACGCAGGACTCCCTGCAACGGATCCATGTCGCCATTGTTCAATACATTTTTCAGGATGTCTACTTGTCCGTGCTAAAGGTAGGCTATGCTGCAATGTTTCCGTGCATTGTAGTTCCGTCTCCATGTATTCCCCTCGATAGCCTTGAAACACTAATGCCCTGTTTTTTCTTTTCAGGTCATGCATTTGATGCACGCCTAGATACTGCGGACGCCAGTGACAACTGCGGGATCAAATGCGGCGTAGACTACAGGACGGCCGTGGATTTTTAGTTTATCAGGGATGTCGCCCTCGTGCATGTATCCAACATGCAAATGTGGATCGGCGGTTCTGGGAAAACTATAGAGGTAAATTCTTATTCTAATGCTCGCCTAGCTGCCCGGCTAGTGTTTCTGATTTCCCTGCCTTTTTTCATTCCCGAGAGCATTAAAATTTAATAAAATCTAAAAAAGTGGTTATTTATAATTAATATCAGTAACAAATACACAAAAGAAGGATATTAATAAATTACAAAATTTATATTCCTTTATATATTACTAATTTAGCTGAACCGCTCTTCCGATCTTCCTTTATATATGACTAATTTACAATTGATACAAATAAAATATTCATCACTCATTCTTAAAGTATGATTTGAGGAAGCATAAGCAATCAATGTTGTTATTGCTCAGCCTAGTTCTTAGCTTTGTTAATTTACAAACCAACAGCAGAAAAAGCTCTTTCTGCTTCAACTGATGGAGGAATTGTTTTCAAAGCCTGGCCCAATTTTATAATACCTGATGATCGATTTCCTGTTGAGTCACATAACTAATTCTTGCTTCACAACTTGCTCAAGCTAGAACTCAGACTATTTGAACAACATAGGACCTTTGTCTTTGAGTGGATTACTTTTTCTTAATTTTTCATTCAACGTCATTGGTTTCTCTTCCAAATTTCCCCGTGGTCTCTTCTCCAAAAGTTAAGTAGGTAATCGCAATCACTTTTTGAATTACCTATTTAACATTTTAATAATAATTTAAAATAATGCAAATTTTATGTTGACTTCATAAGAAGGAAAAGAAATAAACTAACTCAAATTTTATGTTGGCTTCATAAGAAGGAAAAGAAGTAAACAAACCAACTATGTTACCAACACATGTCACACTCACAGATCAATTAAGTATAATCCGTGATCAGATGTGAGTGCATATCTGTTAGTAAAACACGCCCACATGCTTTTCCATATTGCCAATTAGCAAATTCTTTCATAAATGATTCTCGTACAGTCTTCGGAATCATATTTTATAATTTTTTCTATCTGCGCGGTAGTTCCCGGGAACCAACTATAATTCCCTGTAATACAAAAACTGTGAAAATCTTACAATTTCCCTGGAACCCGGGATCCCGGGAAAGAAACCCTATACCCGGCATGTGATCCTCACACCGTTTTACTCAATATTTTGCAGGTCGACGAGAACGTTCGAACGCCGAAGCAAATATGAATGGGGCAGTATTGCGGTGACCCGAAGTCGGCCCGCTGAAATATCACTCCTCGCCCGATCGTAGATTTTCGGAATTGACAACTTTAGAGGAAACATCGGGTGAGAGGGTCTCTCTTCCAGCCGGGTCCGAAGGGCATCGGTCTTCACTATTTCCTCGAAAGAAAATAATCATGTTATGAAGTAAAGCTGCACGGAACTCCGACATCATGCAGGTGTTCGGAGGGGTTGTGCAAAATTATTGGACAGAGGTTAAGAGGTCGTCTTCCCGGGAAAAGGGGAAAGATGTTTGTTTGTTTTATAGAAGTGTAGAACAGGGATTTGGATCAAAGAACAAGTTTAATCGAAAACATCGAATTTAACTGCTTGTCGACTAAAAATTAAATCAGATCGACATTATTTAGAAAAAAAAAACATAAAGCTCAAATATTTGAAAAAAGTTAATGATATACTGTATATAAATGGTCTAAAAGTGGTACATTACGCTTATTTATAAAATTGTATATTATATTCATAAGCAAAGATATGATTGATAATATATGGAGTAAAAAACTATGCATTTATAAGTTTTTAAACTGTGTCGGTAGTGTATATATATATATTAGTACTTAAAGAATATTTGTTTCATTGTACTCTGAACATGATTGCTTGGCTGTTGATATATACAAATCAACAGCCAAGTTTTTTAATAAATTATTTGTGAAGAAAGGGTAGTTTCATTTAAATACTTCGTAGGATAGTTACAGCAGATATCACCATCTGACGCGCCCGTCCAAATTATTCCGAAAACAGTTGTATATTTGTCCAAAATTCCCATGTTTACGAGAATTTTCGTACTTGATTCAAGGTGCGATCATACGTGTTGTTCTGGTATTCGAAATTTCTGAAAATTTTTACAATTCATTCCTTTTTTATTTACGAATAAAAACTAAAAATTTTTCTTTAACCGGAAAGTAAAGCTTTCTTTAACCAGACTAAAACAAACAGATCAAAAAACACCATAAAATGTCGGTTTATGACGATTTCCGATTGCAATGACCTAAATTTGACCCAGCTGCACCCTTTTCGAGTAGCGTTGTGTTAATATCAGTCTTTTGCATATCATTCAAAGTAAAATTAAAATAGCAAAAACCAAAAAACAATAAAAAAATTAAAGTATGGCAAAAACAAAAACTATGAAATGTTATTGGGATATACAAGTAATATTTAAAAATAAATTCTGATTTAAAAAATGGATGTGAAATTGAACAAAATTTTATTTGATGAAAGATGAGAATATTTTTTGAAAATTAGCAATTTCAAGTTATATTGAAAACTTTTTTAATGTTAATAACTGAAAAAGTATTTAATTGAAATTTAATAAATCCCGTCACAATTACTATTAGGTACTTCATGTTTTAAATTAAGATATTAAATTATGTAAATGCATTTACCGCAATTTACCAAATCCTGAAAGTATGTTTTAGTGATAAATACGAGAATAGTTTCAAAAATACGAGAATTTCTGAAACTATTCTCGTACGAGATTTCTGAGCGCTATAATTGGTCATTCGGTTTGGTTTGGTTTGGTTTGGTTTAGTGGC